>VBVR01002857.1:977-20211 GCA_011638315.1 Tetramorium parvispinum | reverse complement strand
GCCGCCGTCGTCGCCGCCGCCGAGGGTGAGAATGGTCGCGGGCTGTTGTCAAGGGGTAGTTCCAACTGGAGGAGGCACCCACCCTCGCCGCCCCCTGAACCCGCACTGCCGCCCCTGGGTCACCGTCGCCCTCCGTGCACCGAGCGCCGTCGGGGCGACGGCGCGCAAGCGTCGCGACGCCGCGCAGCGCCGCGCCGCCAGTGCCGCGGCTTCAAACCGTCAGCGCCCTTGGGAAGGTCTGCTCCCTTGCAGGGCCGTGATGACGTAGTCCGCGGCGCCGAGACAGCTGAGTCGGTTCTCTCTCTTTCTCTCTCTCTTTCGCCCTCTCTTTCGTTTCTTCTGCCGAGAAAACGGACGTCGCGAATCGCGAGCGAAACATTTTTGCATGATGCACGGGTGATATCGTGTGCCGCGCGCAAGGTGGGCCAAAGCGCCTCGTAATTATAGGTACGAAGGTGGCATGAGAGATCGTTAAAAGCGGCACGCACACGGATATGCCAAGTTCACGTCTACAGGGCGACAGGATTTACGGACCTAACGCTCTCTCTCGCGATTGTCACCCTTGAAAGAGAGAGAGAGAGAGAGAAAGAGCGTATAAACGTAAGACACGCGCGCGAGTGTTGGACAAATAAATCGCGGCTGGAACACGCGATATAATCGCGTTGTAACACGAGAGGTTAACGCTGAATGAACAGCGTAACGGAAATATTATCGTGCAGGCGTTGCGCGTCATTGCGATGACGATTGTGCAAAGGGCACGATTTTCAGAACCCCGGTGCGGCAGTCGCTCTCGCTCTCTTCCTTGCGCAGAAGTCTCCGCATTGCCTCTATCCCCCCGAAAAAGTTGCAGCGAAAAGTAGGATTGCAGATCTATCTGTCGCATAAGCGTAATAAATTTATGAAAAATTATGACAGACGTATCGTCATTTTGAATCAATTTCTAAAACAGTTGATATTAATTTCATAATAAAAAATGAAAAATATTTTTCGTGAATAAATTTTCTTCAATCAATTTTTAGAATGTGTGAATTAATTCAATGATCAGACGAAGCACCTATAAGAATGAGTGCTAAAATAAATTTATAATCTTAATAAATTTCGAAGCATTACTTTTTTTAAATCACCGCGCGACGTGGACAGTATTTTAATGCGGCGACTCGTTTTCATTTAAACGTCGAAGTTTTTAACCAATTATGGTCCGTTTAGACTAATATATTACCGGAAAGAAAAATTAAGGAAAGACGAGTAAAAAGTTAATGTGACATTTAATCACGTATGTTTCTAGAGACAATAAAAAAATCTCATTTACATTGTTGTGCCTCCTTTTGACACGAGATTTCGGGATTATCTACCAATTTGAGTTGGGACTCGGGCACCGTTCGAGGAACCGTGAGGAAGGTTGGATAGAATGGCTTCTTGATTTTTCTTGTCACTTCACACAATTTTATTTACAGACTTGATTACAATTTCTTGTTTGTACGCGGAGCGTCACATACGCACGCTGTTATCGTTAGTTATTAATCGACGACCCTCCTTCCGTGGTGGGTCCTTATATTCGTTTATTTCCGCTGACGCGAGCGGACTTTGTCCGGTCGCATAAACGGAAGTCTAAAGGATTCGAAATCGATCACCTGATCGCGGCGTGTCTTCCGCGTTCCAATTTCGAAACGTTTCGCGATTTGTCGAATTCGCGCATTCTCTTCGGTTATAGTTTTTGGACTATACACCATTTTTTAAATAGTATATAATAAAAATTTATACGCAAAATATATGAAGTACATTTAATTAATAATTTGTCACGGAAGTATGACATAAAATGAGATTTAAGCTCAGCGATTAATGAAATATTTTGTGCCCCTTACAAAAATAATAGGGTATTTTACATTGCAAATTTTGTAGCTAAAAAAATCTGATGCGTGTAAATCATACCACAATCTTAATTGCGGAAAGAACTAGCAAATTTGTAAACTAAATAAGACAATAAATCACGTCCAAATTACCGTTATCATGATCTTTTAAAATTGATGTTTCACATAACTAATAAAAATAATATTAAAACGTCATTAAATTTATCAATTGAATTCTACTTGTAGCACGTGGCTTACACAATGAGTATCGCATTCACTGTTTCCATTTGCCCCACCCTTCTTCTCGTTTAATTACTATCCTCCGACATACTATCGTAACTTTCTAATTCAAGACAAAGAGCACACTAAAGACAAAGAGCGTTTTATGTACATGAAACCGCATTATGATTGTCGCACAAAATGGCTAGAACGAATCCATTTTACGGTGCAATAGCACGACACGTTAAAACATGTACCTTGAAAATGATATCCGGTCTCACACTTGTTTTAGCGTATAATACGGAAAGTAAAAGTAAATTATATAGAAATTATAGCGAATAAAATTCTTTATCTATATTTTCACACATATATGTATATCATTTACCTTTTCATACATATACAAGGAATCTATGTATATACAGTATATTTTTTTCTTATTAAAAAATATTTTATATTTTTAATTAAAAAAATTAAGTTACATTAATATTCAAATTGATGTAAATAAAAAAATATATCATTTTTTCGCCATATTGAAAATATGTTAGAATAATTGAAATGTGATATATAAATCTTTTCAGAAATGAATAGATTTCACTCGGTTTTTAGAATGAGATTATTTTATAAATTCCTTTTAAATCTAATTTTTTATATAAACAAAAATTATTTTGCAACATAAATAATTAATCCATTACCATTTATCATTTAAAAAATCATGTAACCAATATTGTAAATAAAAACTACGAAACTAATAAATTTGTATATGTCAATTGCATTTATATTTGAAATAATTAATTATATAATAATTATTTTACATTGATTTCATTATATACATTAAATCTCAACTTATCTCAACTTATAATTCTCAGCATAGAAACAAAATCGCAGAATGTTACGAAATACGACGCAATACTTTAAATATGGAATAAGTAAAGAAATAAACTTTGCGACTAATAAGTTTTATTTAGAGAATGGTGCACGTGTGGCAAACAATGTTGCATGCTGTTCACTACGAGTTACTGAGGAAAATTGAGAAACTTAACTCAAGATGGATTTTCTGTTATTAAGAAAAATGGAACTTTGCTAAAATAGTAAGACAAGCGTAACACCAATGTTCTAATACCAAAAGTGATGATTGGTTTTTCGGGTTTTTCGAAAGTAAAAGCCAGAAGAAAGAAGGGAAGGTCGACAGATGTGAAGGACGGGATCTTTTAAGAGCGGAGTTAATCTTTTTCTGTGTTGGAATAAGAGACAGTTTAGAAATTTTTTTTTTATCTTTCAAAATACAAAAAATATACAGAATGATTTATAAAATATTAGATATTGCTTCTTAGAGAAACTATGTGAAAGAAAAAAAAATTTTTTCTAGAATATTTTAAAAATATCAAAAATTTTTAAATCCTAAGTTGGACAAGTTTAGAAAAAAGTTTATTGCTGTTTATATATTAAGATGCTCTTATTTCCTATTTATTTTGTATCCAAATCATGTATTTATACTATTGAAAACACATAAAAGTGGAGCTAATGCTAGAATATTATTGGCATTCATATGTATAATTATATTTAAAATGAAATATTTTTTGTTTTATTTTATTAGACTATATTATCAGAAAAATAGTTGTTTAGTGAGACTCATTGTTTAAATTTCATCTGTTTCGATCAGATATTTTCTATCCATTGTACTAAAAAAAAAAAAAAAATAGAAATAATTCAGAAGAAAAATGAGTTTCTCGAAAATCGTTAAAATTTTTTTCTAATTAATGAAAAAAGCTAGGGAACATTTATATTTTCAATTAGTCGTTACATCAATAATTAGACTTGTTAAAAAATTTTGAAATTTAAAATAATACAAGTTACAGTTTTTATATTCTACAAGGAATTTAAATTTTGATCGACGATAATGCAGGCATAGTAACATAAATTTTTCACTTTACACGTATCTTGCCGCGAGAAGCGATTGTGTTTCTTGATATTTCGCCACGTACTTCAATGTCAGAGATCGATAGAAAATATAGACTTTCGTACTTTACATCAGTTTGTATAAAATCCTCTCTAAATCAGACTTCGCTTATCACAAACTTGATTCGCACGAGAACATCTCGTTTATTTATTTCATACACATATATACACACACACACACATCTTTTTGGAGACCAAAATCTGATGTAAAAGCAGTAGAAGTAGCTGCCGATTCGATTTTAGACATCGTCGATGAGATTCCGCTCCATTTCGTCCTTGATTTTGTCAACAATTTTCGTTGGCATTTATTGCAGAAGTAAACATGCTAGGCGTTTACTGCGCATCATGGGGCGCAATCCACCCTCGCGTCCCTCTTCGCCACGACATCGCACTGTCATCGGGCGTCGCGCGACGCAGGGAAAGGCACAGCCTCCTGCACTCTTCCAGATCGATCCGTCTGGCCGACAAGGAAAATCGCTAAGGAAGTCTTCGTGTCTAAAGTCTGCTATGTCAACGAGCAACGGCACGTGCAACGTCGATCGCTATGCCAAGCTACCGGGGATCCATATTCGGTATGATTTACAGCTCGATACATGTGATTAATTATCAGCGATTACGCGAGAGAGTCTAACGTCGGGGTTAGTCTGTCAGTGAGTGATAATTAATTCCTATGAATGCCCAAATACTTCCCTCTGTGACTTGCTTTAGCAAACTGTTTTAATAAACAATTCAATCGATGCTTACGATCGACGGTTTGTCTTGTTTCTTGCGAACGAGATCGTGAAATATTAACTCCGATCAATCGCGCAATGTGTTTTCGAATCATCAAAGAGAATTTATTAGGCGTTGACCTCTATCATATTTCTTTTCCGGTTTTTGCCATAATGAAATAATGATCGCGCAAACAGGTTTAGAATTTAAGTCGAGTGCCACGTTAACACGATATGTACATACAGTTGACCTCTAGTTTTTGCTCACTACAGATGTATTGAATTATGATATATGCAGAATAATAAAAAAGATTTATTTCACGCATTTTATCGTAGTCTGCGTAAGCAAAATGTTATTTATTTCCATATGTATTACAAGGAAAAAATTTCTAACATGATATAGCTACCTTGAGAGAAAATAGGAGCCTTAAGAGATAATAAGGATAAAAGCAGAGCATAATAAATGCGAGAATAGAATAGAATTCTACATATGCAAAAATATTGAAGAGCCGTCGAAATATTAAACCCAACATTAAACGTAAAAACTGCATTAAACTTAAAAACTGCATATTGATCAAATTAATTAAAAAGGTTTCCTCATCTATAGAGCAGCTAAAAAGATATCTCGTAAATTTTTTCCAAGTAAAGTTTTCATAATTATTTTTTTCTGGGAATTATAACGTTTCGGCAAAATTTTATAATTTCTAGAAGTACAGATAAAACTAATAATATCGGATACAATAATTTTTAATAAGGGGTCGCGAAAAGAATTAAATTGAATTACAGTTGTACTTTGTCCATGTAAAATAGATAAACAAAATTACATTTTAATACTTTATGACTACAGTTATCAGCACTAAAAATAATAAAAATGGGCTTCCAATATTTTAGGCTATAGCGGCAGTTCATGTTTGTAAAGACCTAACGGTACCTTTGTACAGAATGGCCTGTGGCTATTTGCACCGAACAATAGATGTGCTATGGGTTTTCGTTCGTTGACAATGTGGTAATAAATAGCCTATATTTCTTTCATATCTTCCATGGGATCTGAATGCTTTTTTATAGCTAAGTCATCTTTAAAATTAGACCATTAATCAACTTTCCTTAAACTTTTCTTCCTAAACTCATTCTCTTTTTAAGATATTTTAATCGTAAATCCATGCGATTTTTTACGTGACTATTTCTTCTTTTTGTACTACTATCATCATATAAATTGATATTTAAAATTCTTTTTCCGTTTTACTGTTATCATTGCTTACATATGTACATTTTACTTTATCGTATTTTTTTCTCAAATCGTATAAATATTTTTTCTCAACATCAACTTTTATCTTCTCCGCACTTCCGAAATAATTTCTAGATCATTCTTTCTCATGCTTTGCCATGAAAATGTTCATATTCTTCAGATTTAAAATCACTTTGGAAGAGAAAATGTTTTACAAAAACTTGATTTTATTACTAACAATAAACCTAACATTTTACTGCTTTATTTTTCTATTAAGCTTGTAACTTTAGCAGCAAAAATCTTCTTTTTTTTATGTTTCATTTTCGGATACACACAATTTTCATGGAAAACTTCTCAATTTGTGAATTTTTCTCTTTTTTCTCTCTTCGACAAACTTTTTGACTGTCGAAAAATTCATATATTACTTTGAAGATAATGTAAATTTGTTCCAAATTAGATAATATGAATTCGACGAAAATTCGTTGCATAAATTCATCATCTCGTAAAACAAATTTACACTACTTATACCAACAACCAATATTCGTCGTTAGAGTAAATCAACAATTTATTGCAAATATTTTATTTATTAGTAGACAAGAATTTATCGGAATTATTAAATTCCACAAAAACAGTGTAATATTTCAGTCCACGAGCGCTAGTCTTGCTAAAATTTATTTTATTTTTGCATATTTCACAGATTTGATAATTGATAGCAAAAAATACAATGAAAAATTTTATGATACGATATGCATATACAAATAGAATCAATAATGATATTTTTATCGTATTTTGTGTTTTCAGCTTTTCTGCAAGTGTATACTTATATTTTGAACACTAGATGTGCTATACATGTACATAGTTTATACTTTGGGTTACGTTCCAACAATTTTCTTGAAACGAACGTTTTGTTTGCTCTTTCTGGATATATATGTGGCGATCGTGAGCTTTTTCGATCCATTTCCAAAGAATTTTCGTATGTATCGTTCGAAATATGAAAGCATGCTGTTTATTCATCTCTTTGGTATTCGTAACAAGCTGTTCAAATATATTTGGATCTTTGAAACTACTATTTAAATCTAAATAGATTAGGGGAAAAGAACCATAAAAAATAATATATAGGATTAAATATAGGTTTGTCTCTGTCAAAGAAAAAAAAATAAAGAATGCTAAATCTCTAATTTTTGTGGAGAAAGATATTCAGGTCTGCGCAGGTTTTATTTACTTAGAACTCTATTACTTTTGTAGACGTAACTTCAAAGTATGTTAAGAATATATTTTTAAGACCTCAAACTTGCAAGAAAATGCAGAAAAACCTCAGCAAAAAAATTTTCATACATAATTATATTTAAAATATGTTTATATATGTACATGTTTCCTTTCTCTCTGTTTGTATGTACATACATACATACAGGAAAAATAATGAGAGTTAAAAAATAATTAAAATGACAATGTTCTCATTATTCTTTTTATGAAAAGTAAAGTTTGAAATAATGAGAAAAAAAATTGCATTTACACAATTATATATAAATATACATGTATAAAATAATATTATATATAATATATAAAATATATATGTTTTATATATTTTAAAACATAAAAAATATATATAAAATATATGATCATATACATATAAAATTAATTTAATGGTAGTTTTACTTTTTATAGAAAAAACGGTGCAACAGTTTTTTCAATAATTATTTTTCAATTATTTTATTCTTATTATTTTTTTCTATACGTATATAATTATTTATATTTTTACATAAATCTATCGGATATAATAAATATAGTTTATTATATTAGAATGATAGAACGATTTTAATACCTAACTAAATTTGCTCTTAATGAAATCTTAACGGAATAATGAAATCTTAACGGAAAATTTTAAATATACATATAATTCTCTCGCTTTTGTATTCAATTTGTCATTTCATATACATTTATTGAGATTTCGTCCTCTGCGCAATAAGGGCCTGTTCTTTTTCGCTGCACTGCTGAACCAGTACAATAAGTTAGAATGAGAGAAAGTACGTTTGTTTCATTTTAACTTCGTGCACTGGTGCAGCAGTGCAGTGAAAAAGAACCAGCCTATAGTCTCGCTAATTTTAATTAGTTAATACTTTGGTCGTAGATAGCAGCGGCGGACGGCGAATATAAGTGCCGCCATCTTCGAGCAATCTGACGAATCATTCTTATCTCTCGTACGTTATTTTTGTTGCTTGTCGCACGACAGTGCGATACTATACGTTTGACGTAACGCTTCGGGCGACGTAGTGTACAATTTTGTTTACGAAGGGACCTCTTTAATTCACGAGCATGAGCACCGCGAGATAATTTGGTAATTATGTTATTCAATGTAATTCAATGTAAAATAATACATGCATGAACAAAGAAATCTCCACTTGTGACGCCACATTAAAATTGATGAGAAAAAGAGAGAGGGGAGAGGAGAAAGAGGAAGAAATCCAAAGATTGATCTTGGTTTATTTTTGAGTACCGCGACATTCAATTGTGTGTGTATGTGTGTGTGTATGTGTGTGTGTATGTGTGCATATGTGCATATATATATATATATATGTATATATAATATATAATTCTTTAAGCGTATAAAACACATAGCGACGTTTGTCGATTAACAGTCTGAGTCGGATTCGCGACTACGTAGTCGTAATCTTGCTCATAATCTTGTTCAATAGGCTAGTATTCTCGCTCTTCCTACATGCTTCAAGTTATACCGAGGATGATTCTTCCGATCTTGAATCTCGACGGAAAAGCCTCTCGCTCCGTCGACTTTAATCCGTCGAGACTAATATCGTACAGATGTCGTCCGAATAATTATTTCAACATGAGTATAGAATTAACATAAGTCAGCACTAGAGTCAGCACTGATCAGGGCTGTCGAATCCTCGTCTAGCTAGAGTTCCTCGAGCAAGAGATTCAATTTCGCCATTTTCAGATTAAATGTGGCGCGCTTTTCAAAAACGCTTTCAAATCTCTGGTTTTATTTAATTGGTTTAATTTATTTAATTAATAGGAAAATAAATTTAACTCGCTAGTTTATACGTATAAAAATTTATTGCTGTAGAAAATAAATATGTAAAGAGATAATAAGTAAATACATTTCTTCATGATTGTGCATATAAGCACAAATGGAAATGTACTTTTGTCAGAAAAATACTATATTATATTTTCCTATATTTATTTTTTTTTTAATATTCGACACAAAACTGCGGTATATTAAATAAATGAATGATAAAATTATTGTAGTTGAATTATTAAATAAACTACATTTCTCTCTCGGTATGAATACATAACTATATTTAAAGTAGATGAAAATAGATAAAAATAAAGATAAAGTAATAAAAATTTTAAAAGTTCCTTAAAATTTTCTGACAATAAGAGCAAGACAAAAAATATTACAACAGATAATGATAATCCTATGGTTTTTTTTCAGACTATATCCATAAAGCGAGTATGTGCAGAAAAAAAGTTCGGAGTGACAACAGACAATTTGACAACGTGGATTACACACAACTTACGGAAACCGATAATGGTTTCTTTGATTCACAAGTGGGTAAAAAAGAATATACAACGCAGAAAATACAATTTATTTGCATTACTACGCTCAAAAATTTATGATTTAATCTCAAATTAATTCTTTCTTAACTATATTTAAATGTATATTTCATACAATTTTATTTAGCTATATTTAAAATGTATGTTTTATATTTGTGAACATTGTGTTATCAGTAAAAATAAAATTTTTGTTTTATTTTAGTTTGTAAGCCCACCAGTGAAGATACCATGGAAGGCTATTTCGTTAGCAGCTCTCCTATTTGTTGGCGGAACCATTATGCTCATTATGGGAAGCTTGATTGTGAGTGGACACATCGATTCAAAAGTAAGATTTATTTTGTTATGTTGTAGATTATGAAATTATATTTCTGCTGTGACTTTCAAATAAGAATTTTACGCAAATATGTAAATATGAAATGATCTTATCTAGCATAATGTAGTATAGTCTACAAATTTAATGATATGTACTAATTATTGATAGTACTTGCAAAACCGTTCGTTATTAAAATAAAAATTCTACATTTACATTGCAGTATTCGGATCGGATGTGGCCAGTGATAATTTTAGGGGCCTTGATGTTCATACCAGGGGCTTATCACATGAGGGTAGCTATCTTAGCTTATCAGAAAGTACCTGGTTATTCTTTCGATGATATACCTGAATTCGATTAAGATTTATACATATGTGCACACAGTACTTATTTATTGATTCTATTTTAAAAAATAAATTTAATAAAAAATCTTTTGTTTATACAGATGAAATTGCATAAGAAACAATATATGGAAATATATATGTGTATATATATTTTTTGTGCTGGTATTTTATATAGAGTTAAAATAGTGAAATGAAACACATTTTTAGGGATTATGACTTATGACTATTATCACTGTGTTCCTTTAGAAAATTTCTTCTTTACATTTACATAAATGTCAAAAAAAACTACAATGCAATGTTCAATTATCAAAAACATGATAAAAATAATTTTAATAAATAAAATGAAACAAATTTAAAATAAATTTGTCTAGATTTATCAAAATAATTGTGATGAAAATACAGTATTTACTACAAAACTTTGGGGTCTATAATGTTTTTATGTTTGTATTGTTTTCTCAGTTCTGACAAATATACATATAATGTTACATTAATTACTACGTGTACAAAAATTTTTAAATTTATTTTCTTACATCTTTGTTTATTAAATTCAATTTTATACATACAAAATAGATAATTATAAGTGTAGATAAAAATTTATATATAAAATTGACATGTGATAGTATAACATATATTTGTGTATCTGCGTGATAAAATGGTTGATGAAATTACAAAAATATAAATGTCTGTAATATAAAAGAATAAAAATTAATAAACAAATTTCTTATGTTTCTTTTTAAACGCAATATCACTCAATACAGAAATATAAAAAATATTTGTAAATAAAATCTGTAGAAGTTGTAATTCAACATTTTCTAAACATTCTGTACACATGGTTTTTAGTAATATTCCTATTAAAGTTTCAATTAAAAATTTTTTAATCTTTAATGAAACTAAACACTACTGTGTATAAAACATAAATATGCTCAAAATTATAAAATTTTAAGATTTTAAGATGATAAAACAACCTCATTTCAACACTTTCTCTTTCTTTGAATATGGAAAGAATTAATATTAATTAATAAGTAGATTTATATTAATTAATAAGTAGTAATATGTTGATCGATTTCACACAATGCACTATTGTCCAAGAGTAAAAAAAGTATAAGATTAATTACAATGTTCGGTCTTTAAATAATTTATAACACTTGTGCTTTGTAATTTATATATTCTACCTTTACTACCTGACATTAATAATATAGGTGGATCAAATCGTTTCTTTAAAACATTTCTAATTAATGCTCTTACGTTTGTAATAATTTTATTATTATAATAGCTCTGCAATTCTGCACAATAAAACTGTGCATTAACCGATTTTATCTGTAAATTAATATGTGATTAAGATATAGTATAAATAATTATAAAATAAAAAGGTTATTATTATACTGATTATTAAGTTAGATATAATTTAAGTAAGAATATCCTATTTATAAAAATGCGTTTACCTCTAGAATAAGGTACACTTTGATTTGATGAGGTTTAGCAAACTCAATTGCATGTCCAAAATTTATTACAAGATTTTTTAACAATTGCACAAATGTAAGATATATTTCTTCCTCCGTCAAATCATTATTTATAATAATGTATGTTACTGGCCATAGCTATATTATAAATGATAAATATATTAATTAATTTATATTAATTAAAAAATTACTAATGTTAAGGAAAAAAGTATACAAAAATATTAAACAGATAAGAGAAAAGTATTTTTCATAAATTGATTAAAGTTTTCTTTTTATTATATTAATATATAAAGTTAATTACATATTTACCTTCATTTTTGGATAGATACCTATGCCTTCTGCGTAACTGTATATTTGTCTAGCTAGATTTTCGTCCAGGTGAATTAACGTTGAAATTAGTGCACGACACGTTGTTGCATTTAATGCAAAAGTATATTTCAGTATTGTATCAGCCATCTCTATAATTAAGTTCGTATCTTTTTTTGATAAAAATAATATTATTAATTTGTCCACATAACAAGATAAATCTAAAAAAATAAATAAATTTTATTGTTATAAATGTTATTAAGAATACAATTACGATTAATTTATAGAATAAATGTGATAATGAATCACAAAAATATGGACATACAAGATTTTACTTTACCTATTGGATCATACTGACTGCTTTGATCTTTAAGTAAAAATTGGAAAAGAAAAAAGGCATAGTCAATAAGTTCATTGCAAAATGAATCCAACAAGATGTACATTATTTTGCTCCGTACATGTTCATCGTTAATGGTACTTGTAACATACCACTTATCGCGACTAGTACATAAAATATTTTGGTCTGAAAAAATTAATACAGATAAATGATATATTAATCAATAATTATGAGAAATAACGATAAAATGAAAAAGATAATCTAATATACATTTCACGTGTTGACTTTTTATAATTATTAATAACGTTAATTTGTTGAAAATCAATTGTTTAATGTTAAAGAATTTTATATTAAGAGAAATATTTGTGGACATGTTTAGATTTATTGCCAATATTTTCCACAGCATACACAAACACACATACATTATTATTTATATGTATAGAATTTCTAAGAAAAATTTCTAAAAGATCTCTACAAAGTAAACTCACGTTTAAGTAAATCATATGCTTTTATAGCCTTTTTGTTAGCTAAGTAAATTTCAGCCGATAACAAGAAATATCCAGCATTGTACGGTAAATTATACATATCAAGTGACCGAATCAACCATAGTGCAAGCCCCCAGGCCTCCTGATCCACTAAATTGGTCAAAACGTCTAATCCTATGTTAAACAACATTTTACCTAGAACGTTAAAGATATCCATTTGGACTGAAAAATCCAAATGTGTGAATTAGGTAAAATTATAAATAAAATTTGTAGTCTAAAATTTATTGATATTTCATTTATTTTATTTATTATAATACATTATAACACGTGATACATAAAACATATCCAATACATACACTGTAAGTTATTTAATTAATAAAGAATATTTTTTCATAATTTATGCACTGAATGAAAAAAATATTTAAGAATATTAAATAAAAAAAAGATGTAGAAAGTTTTACTAACTGTTAGTATAAAATTATATCTTTTATCATATATATAACACTCGATACTTAAAATCTACAAAATAATCTATATTACGTGCATTAGTTTATATATGTATATATAAGTTGTATTTCGTTATCTGTATAATGTTTATATTATAATAATAATAATTTGTAGATAAGTTGGTCTTCATATTACAACTACTTGATCACTAATATGAAATATGAACAATGAGAAAAAAGGATTTCAATAAAATAAGATAGGGTGCACACACACACACACACACACACACATGGTACATATTACAATACAGTCTATATTATCTATCTTAAACATTTCATTTGGTATTAAAATATGTATTACCTGTACGACGTATGATGTTTGTTAAGTGGTACTCTGAACGTTGTACTTCTGTTCGAAGTATACTACAACAAGACCGGGTAAATAACGAAGTTTCATCTTGCTTAGCTTCTGAATAACTTTTTAAAATATGAATAACATAATCATAATCATGATGTAAAAGTCCTTTCTTAAATCTCTCCAAATCCACAAAAAATTTCCAGAGATGTTCATGGTCTCTATAAATGGATCGTGCCTCGGGTAAATTATCTAGAAAAAAAATATAATCTATGAAAAAATATTATTATATATAATATATATATATATACATAAGGAAAAATTGATGTAACAGCATTAAACTCATTGAAAATAATTTTCTTAATTCAATAACAGTATTTATAAGACTTTATTAAATCATGAACACGTTTGTTCCATTTGTTAATAGTTATTGAATTAATAAGACTATATTTTCAGACTATATTTAGATTACTGTTGGCTAATACTGTTAATATATTATTTTTTCCGTCTATATATATATATATATATAATTAATTTTAAAGACTATAGAAAATATATGTATACATATATGCTTGCGCGCGCGCACGCACAAACACACACTTTTCACTCTTTACAATAAAATAAATAATTACCAATACGTCGCAGTGTATAAACTTCTCCGTTCACTTTGGTTATATGGTCCATATTTTCATGTCTACTTTTATTTATAACAGTACTACTGAGTTTTGGAGGAGATTCCGTCTCTGATAAGTTCGTATTTCCATCGGGAGAAGCAATAGTTTCAGATATATTTTGTCCAAAATTCTGAACATTCGCAGAATTGTTTGCAGTTTTATCAGTTAATTCAGATAAATTTTGTCCAAAATTCTGAACTATCGCAGAATTGTTTGCAGTTTTATCAGTTAATTCAGATATATTTTTTCCAAAATTCTGAACTATCGCAGAATTGTTTACAGTTTTATCAGTTAATAAACTTTTGAAACTTTCTATTAAGTCTTTGTCCAATGTTGATATTAACGTATGAGAAATTTTATTTATCAAGTTATCGTTAACATCTTTAATATTAGTAAAATCTTTATTCTCTATGCATTCAGTTAATATCTTGTGGATAATAGAGCTTTCCACAAACTTATTAATTTGTAGCAATTTTAAAACTAAAGTTCTTACAGTATTCCAATATTCACATTTAATCTCTTTTTCGACATATATTAATAAGTTCGCAAGATCTTCTGAATTAGTGGATGGAATGTATTTCATCAAACAATCCACGATTGTTTTCAAAGACATTTGTCTATTCAATAACTCATTAACAGTATTCTGTGCGATCTTACGCTTTGAATATGCTGCTAATTCCTTTAAAGTATCAATATTATGAAATATTTCGAACATTATTAAAATCTGGTCAACAGTTAATTTCGGTAATGATTTTATAAATATCGTTGTGCAAATAAAAGGAAATCCAAGATATATTGCTTCTTTTATTATACTTAGTATTAGTTGAGGATTTTCCTCGTAAATTGTATTGACGAGAGTCAGGAACTGTAAATGAAATCAAGTGAGTATATAATTGAGTGTATAGAAAGAAAATAAAATAATAAATATACTTACATTGTGCCTGTATCTACAGGACAGGTTTCTGTAACAGTTACCGTTCCTCAATATTTGAAAGCAATATCCATAGAAATATTTTCTTAACGGTTGATAATTTAATGTGTTTACATTTTTAGTTCCAAATGGTTCTTTTAATGCGGTTCTAGTTTCAAGTAAACAATCTGTATGCACAGCCCGTTCCGATTGATTGTTAAATTCTTTTTTTGTTGAATCACTTTTATTTGCCATTTCTATACTATTTTCTTCATATTTTGCATATTCTTTATTAAATTCTGTTGCATTCTGCTTCACAAACTTATCAAAACTGCTAACAGTCATTAAATATGGTACATCAGAATGTAGAGATTTACTTGGTTTCTTTTGTTCACCTAATGTCTTTTCATAGCTATAAGAACATTACATTTTCAATTATTAAAAATATTGCAACTTATTTAATAAATGGTATTACTAAATTGCAAAATCTAATTTTCATTAAAAAAATTAATATTTAAAAAATTATAGAATATTACAATATAATATTAAATTTCATCAATTTTTTTCTAATTTATACTTACAAATTCGTATCAAATGATTCTGCAAATAGAGAAATACCATCATCGCTATTATCACCATCATCACTGTTATTTTCGTCAGTCCTACATTCCTTTTGTATATTAGTATCTTCATAAGTATTTCCATCTATTTGACTTATATGTTGCGTTTCTTCAGATGTGCTTTCTGAAGTGCTATGACAATGTACTTCAATGTGATTGTTGCAAATTGGATCCGTTTGAATATCTTTCTCTTTATAAGTTTTATTAAAAGCTGTTTTTTTATTGAAAGAGAGACCTTTGCAAAATTCCTCAATCTTTGTATTTGTTGAAGTACTTATATCATTTTCAATATCTGAATGTATTTGCTTAGACTCAACACTATTTTTATTATTAAACTCATTTTCAGATGTCGGTTTGGACTTTTTTTTATTCAAAAGTTCACGTAAGTCTTGGTTTTTAGAATAATTTTCTTTAGCTATATTTGATTTTACTGTATCAGTACTGATCACTGTATCAATACTCGAAAAATCATCAAATTGTTGATTTAATTTAGTACAGGTTACCTTACTATTCTGCAGCCAAATAGTTCTATTTAATCTCTTCTTTTTATTATTCATTTTGATATCTATAACATTTTTTTCTGCGATACGCTTTCGATTTTGTTTTGTAATTTCCTCTTTACTACCAAATATTGATAATCTATTGTCATTACAGCTTTTATTTATATCCGTAAAATTTGAATTGTTCTTTAAAATGCTTTCATTCGAATTTGTTTCACTATTTTTATTATTTTGTATTATGTTATTTTCGCGTTCTTCATTATCAAATTTATTTGATTGTTCTTGATAGATCAAAATGTTATCTTCATATATTGTTTCACTATCAACATCATTAGCATTTACATTATGAATGTCATCTTTTTCTTCCATAAAAAAATCATCTTTATGATCAATTTTTGTACTTTGCAGTTTATTATCTATATTTTTATTTTTTAAATTAATATTATTGTTAAAACTTGGTGTAGACTCAGATACTTTTCCTTTAAGAATGTTTGTGGAATCAAGTGTATTATCAATGCATGAAACTTGCTTTATACTGTTATTAGTATATTTATTTTTTTCTAGAAAAATTTGCTCAGAAAAATTATTCTGTAAGTTCCCGTTATTTGCACTTACTTTTATAATTTTGATTGTACCTTTTGGTAAAATATGTTCTTGGGTTATTTTTGGTAGATTTTTTTTTGTGTTATTTGTCTTATTTGTATGTTGTTTTATTTTATTATTATTATTTGTAAGAAAATCAGAGAGTCTTTTAGGAACTTTTCGTTTAGTCTTGGGCACTGTTGGAGTTGTTGGACAGATAAAAAAAGGATTTAAAATTGATTCTGAACAATCCGTTGCCTGTATCGTACTATTTGTAGTCAAAGATAGATCGCTTGATATTGTGCTCGTATCTTTTTGATTTTGATTTTCGTTTATATTATATGTACTCAAAAAATTATCAGAAAGATTTACGTTCTTAGAATTTGTCTTAATATTTTCGGATGTTTTAGAAATTTTATTTTCTACATTTGTATCGATCAAATTCGAGAACAAAGCTAAAAAATAAAATATTTTTTAAAGACTTCTTAAATTAAATTTTTAGATATATTCTCTTTTCATATTATCAAATGCGTAAAATTAATAATAGATTATATACCCTTGACAGTTTGAGTCCTTTCACGCTGTTCTAGTTTTGATTTGCCACCTCTTTCAGTAGTAAGAACTGTTTCTAACTTATCATACTTTTGATGGAGCAAGTCTGTATTAAATTCCATCCGTGGGAGTTTTATCAGTTGCAGATCCTCGTTGGATATCTTTTGCATCTTGCTGTTATAATTAGTTACTTTTTTTTCATCCAAATGACTTTCACTGTCAGAGTTAATTTTAACCGATTCCAAACTTGTACCTATTTCTACAAAAACATAAAATTAAATGGATTAAACGTTACATATATTATAATATAAATAAGTTTATCATATATTACCTGACTTATCAAAATATAATTTTCTTTTAACTCTATTTTTCTTCTGTATGGTTGATCTTCTATTATTGTCATGCTTTTTAATATTTGTTGGCACAACCTCTTGTGTATAGCTACAATGCGTATTCAGGGATATACTAGAATCTTCATCATTACTTTTACTTGAAAATGATCTAACGCTAGTATCACACTTTAATTGCTGTCCCTGTACTACAAATCCTGGTAGAATTAATTCAGGCTTGCATGATATGTTGCTTAAAAGTCTAAGATCTTTACATTCTTTGTTTTCATTTTTATTTAATTTCCTCAAACGACTTCTTGTTATGTATTCACTTTGAGAAATTTCATCCACTGTATTATCTTGCTGCATTTCTTCCTTTAACATCCACACATTAGATGAATTTTTAGACGTATTGGAACATTGTGATGAATGTCTTAATTTCTCTTTTTTCTTTTCCAAGAAACGCAATTTGTGAAGTTTTACTAGATCTTTATCGAAAGCAATGTTATTCAACACAACCATACATGGAGGAAGGTCTCTCATTGTTTTTAACTTGTCATTTTTTGCCCTTGTGTTTTTCCCGTTTTGCCCTTTTGTCTTTGCCATTCTATTGATTAATTAGTAATACATACGTTGGTGTTAATGATTTACCAAAACCAGTCAATAGTAATAAAATCCTATAAGCATCTAACTTGAAGAAGGCATATCTTCATTGCAGTAGATCCTCGAAGTACGTCGTTACACGTTTTTCTTCATGTAGTAGCCGAGCACCGTGTGCGAAAGCATTGCAAATACAGTACAACCTAATGGAAATACATCGAGTATAGTAAAAAACGACGTAAGGGAATAACAGGCAAAAACGTTACATATAAACATTGGGTCAAGACCAGCCTAACTACAGGGTAGCCTAAAGGGAAAGGGATACAGCCCAGAATATTAAGATAACAAAGCGGCCATTAGAGACCTACTTCTTTTTTCAATCTCTCCATGACAAACCTTTCGACAAATTGACTTCTCTCATCGTGTAGGTTCTCACATCCATCACATACACCGACACGATGTTACATCTCACGTCGGTTACCTGCTTTCAAAAACGTATGTATATGCATCCTACATGCGTTAGCTCGCAACCAGAGACGTCTCCTAGAGATAGAGAAGTTAACGAAAAAACACGAGCTACCGGTCGCGGACCGAATCATACTACTCACGGTTCGCGGAAATATTCAAGTAGTCACTTCGAGAATCGCAGGCATTTATATCGATATGTAGAGACATCAGCGCCGCCAATTTACATGTCGAATTTAGGTTACAATGGCCGGTATTCATAGGCCGGTATTCATAGTCAGTTCTTATTTCAAGATCGTCTTAAGTAATGTCTTAAGATGCTAATACGGCTCTGTGATTGGTTTAGAACCATATAAGACTGTACTTAAGATGATCTTAAATATAAGAACTGACTATGAATACCGGCCATTGGTATCAATGGGTGCATTC
>VBVR01002856.1:0-20215 GCA_011638315.1 Tetramorium parvispinum | reverse complement strand
GATATATATCACATATTACAGCTAACAAAATATATCAAAGTTTTGACAAAGTTCGCGAAATGAAGTCCATTTTTGTAATAAGTGCCTCGTTGAGGCGCGGCTGGCTGTTTGATCGAGTGGCATCGAGAAAGTGCACACCGGACAAGATAAAGAATCGCCAGGAAAGTACGCGATGCAGTATTATCGGGAACCTGTTGGTGGTAACAAGTGGACGCAAGCCGGTACCACCTACTCACGACGATCAAAAGTGAATACCCGGGGCGCGTGCTTGCACAAGAGTCGAGAGAGGCTCGTCTGCTTTTAAAAGTAAACTCGTAGCTCGTGAAATTGCGCGAGGGGCCTTCCTCTACCTCCCGTCTTCTTAGCGCGTATCAGCATTGTAACCTCGATTCCTTTGAGAGACGGCACGACAGTGCCGCGCGATTGCCCCTTCTGCGAGCGAACGATGAAAGTCCGCTGCGTTTCTTCTTGTTTTACGGGCGTTTTACGCGCGGGTGATTTAATCAAGGTAGGCTCGGGCGATTTCGTGATCGAGGCGCATCACTGCGTTACAAGGCGGAATTTTCCTTCCACCCGGTGAAAAACCGGTTGGCATGCATAATTAGATCGTTTAACGATTTGTTCCGAATCAAGACTATTGTAAGATATCATGAAACGGTCGTCTTGACTACGGAACCAGCGATGAGTTAAATTTACTAAATCCTAAATTCTCGAATAAATTGCGCAATTTTGATATTTATCAAAAATTTAGTTATAAAAGTACTTTATAAATTTTGCGTATGTATACTAAATTATATTATTACAGATCATAATAATTATAATGATTGAATTATCGATTTATTTGATTAATGTTGTTAGTTTAATTTATACAATCTAATAGATAATAGATAAGTTTGCCTAATTCTGTGATGTCTCAGATTTACAGGCAATGCAGAATTGAGTTAAATGGAAATTGAAATAAATAGAATTAAATTCTTGTCTTCGCAATGCACTATCGCTTACAGCGAGTGCAATGGGGTGAGTAATGATTGAAGCGTTGATGCTAGAAGGTACTTACGATTCGCGCACTTTTGCGGTATCGGAAGAGACAAGAATCTTCCAGGTCGGTTACTGTGCGGTCGAGCTTCATTGATTGCCGGCTCGGCGTTGACAAACGCCGCGAAGAGCACTATGGCCAGCGGCACCAGCATCATCTATCATACAATAATAGAAAGAATATTATTGCGGATAATAAAGCAAGATAAATTCACTTAATTTTGTAATTTAGAATTATTTTCATAATTTTTATTGCAACAAAATGTAATAATAAATATTTGTTATGTAGCCTCAATTAATGTATATTTCGGATAACATATTTAATGATATGTTTGCTCATATTATATAAAATACTTTTTTTCAGGAGTAAAAATTATGTCATAATTGAGAGATAATACGTAGTAGCGAGTAAGCTTCAGCAAGCAAGTTTTATGAGTAACGTAAAAAATCTATAGAATCGTCAGGTGATTTTTATATATTAATGGGGATTGACAGGATCAAGTTATTTAAATATCGATTTAGATTCGCAATTTCGTCGGCTGATTATGTTAGCTCTGCGACAGTCGGTGAGAGTTTCGTACGTAATGGCGTTGACATACAAGTACGGGATTTCATTTCACCGACACATACTGTTCCTTTCCATCAGACCGAAGTTTCTCTTAAGGAGTGTCTCGTCTAACGAAGTCGCAAAACGGTTTTTTTATACATGGACGCCAATAATTATTCCCATTAATTATTCATTTGTTACGTGACCCGTCAAATCATACTGACATTGACTGGAAGTTTTTCAAGTGACAAGTGTTGAAAAACAATAATAACAAATATTAAATCATTGAATTTATATTAAAATAATTTTGGAAGCAAATTAATCTTAAAAGATGGCAGAGAATTTTTTAATAGAAATTTTCTTTATAATTTATTTTGTACATGTAAATTGAAGAGATAATATTAATTATTCTATTTACTCTTTACTCTTTCTTTCTTTCTCTAAATATTGCTTTCACCAAAATTTTATGTCTTATTATCTCACTTGCATGTAATCAATTTATTACATTCTAATTAAACGATACATTTATGGAAATAAAATAATAGCAATCTTTATTCATAAAAATATATACTGTATACATTAAATACAAAAGGTACAAAAAATAAAATTTAAATAAATAAATCCCAAAAATGCTCAATGAATTTTAATGCATGCATGTAAAAGTTTTAGAAATTAAATTTCGCTTTGTTCAATTTTCGATGCTGTAGATAGAGAAAAAGTATACTTCACCTTAATGGTATATATATATGTGCATAGATCGCGTTTTCATTATCATAAAAATTTTTATCTTATTTCGCAACATTGAAATTTGAACTCACTGAAATTATAAGTTTCAATCCTTCTAGACAATCATAAATTATATCATATATTTCAATCCATCCGAACTTCGGCACTCACCTTGTATCACTTGTCTTTTGAAAAAATACGGGTAGACTTGGAAGACAGCGGTTAAAGAAACGTGATCACTGATAGGATATGAAGAGACAGGCACCTTCACCGTCGATTATATAGAAATGGTCCCCACCAGACTGCAGACTCATCCCACCCTTCGCCACAAGGACCCAGCAAGATGTTCCGATCGAGACCTTAGTCATAATTAGTTCGGATAATTAAGAGTTAGAAATCCCGTGTATCAATTCTTGAGAAGGAAGTAATAGTGTGCCCTCGTAATCGACGAGAGATCAATTTCATATTATTTATCTTTCTTTTATTCTAATTGTAAGTCAAATCCGGCCCGTTAGCAGGAATTAAAAGAATGGATTTAATCGAAGAAAATGACAGGCGATAATTGATTGACATAGTAAGTAACGAGAATAACTTACGCCATCATTCTGTAAGACTCTAAGATCTATCCTATCTCCAGGATGCTTTGTTAATTTTAAATTATAATTACATTTTTGCGCTGTACATGATACAGTTTTTGGAATAATAATTATTATAAATGAGATATTAAGAAAATACGCGTGTAAAAAGAAACATATAAACTTTTCTATAATTGCATAAATTCTGTAAATACAATTCTATCGAGAGAGAAAGATAAGATTGTTCGACGATACATCGCTTCAATCGAACTTAAAGCGGTCGAGCGATCGATCAATGTTCACCTATATTCTTTTTCCATGCGTTTAATGATAGGATAGGTTGAAGTTAACAGCTAATAACAGTTGGAGTAAACTCTTTGTTCCCACAATCATACCGACACGATGTGTTGGTTACGCGATCAGCAATTTATAACTAATTTTTTTACATGTCACGGAACTATACGACTAATGTTTTTTAATATGAGTTTGAGCTTATTGATAAATAACTTTTAAACATAATATTTTTACTAAAATTAGTTAAAAATTAAGTGAAAAAATAAATTTTATTAATTTTTATCTTTGAAGCGTAATTTCATGAATATCCTTTTGACTTTTTAAAATGTGAAAATCTAAATCTCTGCAATTAGGCTAGAATAATTTCAAAATCTGTCCTATTCTTTAGCTGAAGCGTTTTATGTAATTGAACTGGATTCTTACCGATTTGTTTAAGGTATTGTATCTATTTATTAGAGATCTTGTGTTAATTAATGCCCGGCCTAGAAAGCGTATTTTGTTCGAACATTCGTCGGAGTGTTTATCGTCACTATGAATTTAAGCAAACTTTACGCATTGATACATGCAATAACGGTAGATAAAAAGACTTTCTATTTCTTTGAGTCTCTCTTAATTCAAATGTGACGAATAGGCAGTCGCACGTACTGTTTGTTTCATATGTTAATTTTAGGGTCTTTTGACCACGACGAGACGAAATTCTTTTCTGTGATAGAACAATGACAATATTATCATTGAATTTCTTTATCATTAATGCTATTAATATTAATAAAGACATAATAAACATGTGTCAACAATTAAATACGAATTTGTATTATAAAAATTGACATATGGTTTCCTTTATCTTCTTTACGTAATCTTACATATTGTATATATGTAACAGATATTGCTGTATATATGATTTTATTTTTATTACAATAACATAAATTTTATTTTACATAATAATTCAAGAAATATATATAGTTTTATTTTTGTCAAATATCTCAGAAATATTAAATGTTTTGCCATTTAGAAAATTAAGAATACACAAAATTTATAAATGAAATTAATTTTATAAAAAAAAGTTAAATATGTAACGTTAATCCTTACTGTTAATTTCATTAATCCTAAATTAAATTTTCAGTAAATATGCAAGTCACACAAAATAAAATAAAATATATTGAAACGCAAAAATGTTAATGTCTATTAATGTCCCAGAGTTTTAATTCACTCAAATTATGAAGTTGTTAGTGCATGTCCATATTGATAGTACATGCAATATTTTTTATAAGTAACATCCATTTCTAGAGCACTCTATTAAATGACGATATCTACACTGCGAATTGTACGGTAGCTACCAACCGCGCTAAACATCTTATTAAATTATTATCGACATTGTTTCTCGCGCGAGCTCAAAACCTGTTACCCGCTCGTATCGAGTAATTGAAACGCACAATGGAGCAATTAACGTTCCCGGCAATTAAGACACAACTCGTTCTTTTCGCACGTTAAATGATATTATCTATACGTTTTATCGCGTTTACAGTCGTTTTGAAGAAGAAATCATAGTCCTACCTTTTATAATTGGTTTCTTAGTAGCACCGAATTTTAGAAAACGTCACTCGCGAGCGGAGACAATTCTCTGGAGGCGATGACCTTGAAGATGCGCTTCGTCAACTTTCACCAAGTGGTAACATAGACGCCGTAGTCGGGTAACAGGCTAGTCAATGTCATCCGTGCTGCAACTCGTGGTTAAGGCCCGAGTTTCATTCCCGGCGTTTCCACGGTCCACGTTGGAAATGTGGAGGAAGTTCCGGTTGTGTCAGACTGACGAAATGCAAGTGTCTTTGCGGAGAAAATTGACATGGACATGTACAAAAAGCAACAGCGATACTAATGAGCGACACAAATTAATTCTCACATGAATGATGAGGCAAAGAAATCTTCTAATTCATTTATAATGTTTATGAATTTTCTATAAATTATAATTACAACTTTTTATACGTGAAATTCATAAATATATCCATTTATGTTCAATATAAAGTTATTGTAAGAATAATAAAATACAATATTATTGCAACAATGACATATAATTTTGCAGATTGTAATAAGAGCGTTAAAGCATCATGATATGTTTAATATCATATGAACCCATGAAATGTATTTATTATTATATAACTCACAGTATTTTTGAATTCTTGAAAATAAACCTTTCAGAGAAGATATTAATTATTATAAAATATTATCATAACTAATTTTTTAATTCATGACTCTCGTCACAATTTTTCTCTGCTACAATTATGAATAAACTTAATGCTAGTGCATAGCGTGATAATCATTACCACCATAACTTTTCGATACTGTTATATATCACTGAAGGTTGAAATCCAGATATTTTTATATCATATTAAACTTCGAGGATGTTGACTATACATATAATGAACAAATGAAGGCGATTAACCCCTTCACTGTCAGTGACGCATATATGCGCAAAAAAAAAAGTCGTGCCATTTTTGCTTTATG
The DNA here is from genome assembly GCA_011638315.1 of Tetramorium parvispinum. Taxonomy (NCBI): domain Eukaryota; kingdom Metazoa; phylum Arthropoda; class Insecta; order Hymenoptera; family Formicidae; genus Tetramorium; species Tetramorium parvispinum. The sequence goes on along the minus strand of VBVR01002856.1, from coordinate 14,539 downwards.
ACGCATTATGTGCATCTTGAAAGCAAAAATGCGCATATATGCGTCACTGACAGTGAAGAAGTTAACCAGTGTTCGTTTAAATATTGCGGCAACTAAATTGAGCATCTAAAGAATATCTACGAATATTGAACATTATGAAACATTACGTTCCCTCCCATTGCTTTCTTTCTGTGCTCTCTTTGCGATATATTTTGGAATAGTATTACATAATAATTTCATTATATTGCTTCATTATATAATTTATAACATTGTTTCTCCACCGACAGAACATGGGACATTATAAAACAATTATACTTTGATAGTTTTATGCTTCAACTTTTTTCATTCGCACAGTTGAATAACCTGCGATTTGTGCCATAATAAATCAGGATTCGTAAAAGACCTGCGTATACGCATCTTATATATACACGCACATATATATACAACAATCGTGCATCGTCTTCGTGCTGATGTAACACTTTTGCCTGCAGCTCCGGTAACTTCTCGAACACCTGTTAAATGCGCTCGTAATAGCCGCGACGTCGGTCGACGATGCATGCTTTATGGAATACTTAAGATTTCTCCTCTCTTATAAAATCACGCCGCTCGAATTCGGATGCAGTTGCATTTCCCAAAAAGGATCGGCTCCAAAATAAATAAATAAAGAAAATGCAATAATAATAACAATAAATAATAATGAGGAGAAAACATCATCTTATGAAAATCTGCTGTTCAATTTATTTCTTTTAATATTATTCTGCTTTAACGTTAGTATAATGTTATTTGGGTTAAATAACCAACTATATTTTAACAAAGCTCTCGCTATAAAAAACATCTTCGCGCAACAATTTATTTAAAATATCTGAAAAAAAGTTGAAATATTTGAAAAATAAAGATTAATATCTCAAAATCGGAAGAATATGAAGAAATAAAATAAAAGTTTTAGAATGAATAACATTTTTTAATTGTATAATCTTTTAATAATTAATAAAATTATAATATAATAAGATATAATTAATAATTACCGGAAAAATAAAAAAATATATGAAAAGAAAATTTGTGTTAATTGAAACAAATGTAATATTAAATAAAATAATAACATTAAAAATATATTTTATATAAAGAATATATGCAAATTCATTAGTTGCACATTAGCTGCACTCTTTTGCAGCAATCACGTGTAATGGTGAATCAACGTGTCGCCATGGTTCATCGACATCTCTAATGAATGTTAATGAGGACCATCCTTGGAATAAAATATAGGAATGAAAAATATACTTTCTTGGATGCTAGAGAATTAAGTAAGACGTGTTACAGAATCAAAATAACAAGCGATGGAATGTGTCCATTAACGATGGAAGCAAGTGACCTTGGTATCGATGATTTCGATGTTTGATTCAAGGATTTGATTTTGACACTCCTAAATTAATGTATCGTCGAACTAAACGATATTTAATTGCAAATAAGATGAAATATTCTGAGTACAAAGCTGAAGTTTCAAAAAGTAAAGTATATACGAAACAAAACATGTTTTCGTCGTGGAAAGATTGCTTAATTTGCGCGAGAAATAAGCGAAGAAAAAATTATTTAACAATAAAAACTGATTTGTAAATTAATATATAAAAAAACAGCACTAACAAGAATATCATCAAATATTTCACTTTACCCGAGATCATTTTTTCCTATGTCTCGGGAGCTATATTTCGAACAGGATACATATCTTTGCATAAAAAAATCTTATTTATTTTCTTACCATTCGAAAACTGACAAACGAAAGCGAAGATTCAAATTACTGGCATATTTTTCGGATTATTTATCTTAAACGGGAAATACGAGACTGAAAAGGTTGCAGCTTCGCACACTTCGCGATTGACGAAAATATCTGTTTTCGTCCTTTATATGGTTAAACGTCGTCGGTACTTCATTTAAATTAAAAACAGTCGATCTGTGTCTTTCGACGGTGCGCAGCCTTATTCCTTAAAATTTATGTCTTTTAATATACAGACGCATATAAACAGTATTTAAGACTAATGGCCAAGTTTTCGTGTATGATAAATTCAATACAGTTTATCGGCGCGTATGACACACGCTGAGACCAACGTTTCTACGTATGTACGTAATTAATCGTAATAATTAACGCACGTACACGCCATTTGAAGTATGCCGTTGGTGTAATAAAAAAATTGCGAACTGCAATTAAGTCGGTGCCTTCACTGATATCTGGACGCTTTTCCCGGCCTGAAATAGGCATGTGACAACTTTGTGCAACGCTTTGCGACCGAACAATGCAACGTGCGATCGTTGTGAAAGATCGTGCGAACACGCAGATGTGTACAGAGTGTATAAATGAAAAATGTCTGCGGAAACCGGCGCTATGTTTTGTTTGAGATTTATCACGTTTTTAATGGAAATTTCATCCCTCTGACCTTGACTCTTCCGCCAAAATGAAAATACTAGCGCGCATTCATTTAAGATCATAATTTGCATAAAATTTATCCCATTTGTTAATGAATTCTGTATGATATAAATATCTCACGATTGAATGGCAAATCAGATTTAAATGCCAATGTTTTTTGAAAGAAAAGAAAGAGAGAGAAGAATCCGACCAGATTTTTGCAATCTTAAATGTAGTACAAAAATAATTTGCACGTGCAAATTGGCGCGATAAAATAAAAGATGTTCAATATTTAAGAATGCAGGATTTATTTTGAAAACTTTTATAATGATAATTGTCTTGCAGTATACAAGCAGCGCTTAGACAACGTAAAAATACCTCAAGAAAAGAAAATTAATAAAAAAAATGTAGAATATAAATTGATCAAAGTGTACATAAATAACAAAAACTAATTTATAACAAACATTTCGGTCTCATTTGAACAAAACCGTCTAGACGATAATATTTCTCTTTCGTATATTTTGCTGTTCGAAGAATTGATTTCGTAATATATAAATCTATGATCGACTCAAGCGAAGATTTGCCGATAAATCGCCAGATTAATCGCATATGTAACACGCATGCGAATAGATTTCCATATGAAGATTCATTCGTGTATAAGCGTCGCGTTTAGATCCGATCGTAACTAAACGTGCAAATATTAGGGGGAGGGAGAGGGAAATAAATGGCGCCATTAAAGTAATATAATGTGCTGCATGCCTCCATATCACTTTTTCTTCTGCGTCATCGAGGATTTCAACGCCCGGCAAGGTTTTCGCAAAGATTGCAGACATCTCAATCCACTATCAATAAAGTATTTAATTTACGACGTTGATTTTAGATAGTTAAGACAATGAAGTTTTTATTTGCTGATAAACGAAAAACACGAAATCTTACTTAGTTATTATAAAACTTCTGACGAGAAAGACAATGATTTAAATGGAAAAATGTCAAATAAAAGATTTTAATAATTTGAAAAATCGCAAAATTTAATCGTTCTTCATTCTTGTTAAAAACAAAAAAATGGCTTTTTCTTAATGAATATTCTTATAATAAATATAATGGTTGTAATTTTTCACGTAAAAATTGTGCATGGTTATTATATGAACATTATTTTTCATTGCTGAACAGAGCTTTAATTATCTTAATATTACCTACTGATAAAAGTAAACATAATTATTTCCATAAGAATTTCCTTTGTGAAATTAACGGCGTTATTATTTGGACCGTTAATATCACGCACGTGGTTCCTAAAATCGTGAATCCAGACAATAAACATTGTCCCAAGACAATGGTGTGAATTATCATGTACATCTCGATAACACAGTTCTGCTGGTGCATTATTACGAAAGCTTACGTTAAGATTCACCGTTTCATTCTTACAAAATTCCGCGCGAATTGCCGTCCTGTTGCTCTTCATTAACATTGCATGCAATCGTTGCATAAAAATAAGAGGTGGCAGATATAAACCGCGATAAATCCATTCTATATAATAATTAAGTTCATAGTTAATTAAGCGATATTAATTTACCGATAAATATGAAATTTTTGCTCATCCACACACAAATTAACAGAGTTTTATATCATAATATTACTATATATGTATATATTTATAATATTACAACTATATATACATATTCATAATATTCGTAATATTACTATTATTACAAACGAAGTCAATTTGTCTTTGTTTTTATACATTATCTTGGTTTCAAATTATATTTTTATTATCTTATTTGCCTTGAAATTTACATATACATACATTTCAATTTTACGAAAATAAGAATTAATTAATTCTCACAGAAGTATTGCGGTCTATTAAATTTATAGCCGTGTAATTATAATACACTTGCAACATGTGCATATAATTAAAAGATGATGTATGAATATTATAATTTTTATGTATATTATAAAAATAAAAAATAAATTGACTAGAACTTTCATAAACTTTGTTGAACAAAAATAATAATTACATAATCAAAAAATACTGCTTAAGCAATAATTAATTTGTTTCTATGCAACAATATATGATTCATTAAATATTTTGTTTGACAAGAAAATTTTTATGATCTTTCTTCTCGTTGTTTTTTCTCGATTTTTTGACCTCAAAAAATAATTTCAGCAGTTGCAAAAATATTATATCCAATAGTAATATTCTAGTAGTAGTGCATTATTATTCTCGTTTCCTTTCTGTATTGAGATAGAGAATGTTCATATATGCAACGAGGACGAGAAAAATAATTATTATGAAAACCACAACGAAGAAACTGCTGATATTCTCTTGTGCAGTAATGTAAATTAGCTCAAGATTCGTCAAGGATATAGAAATAGGCAATCTGTTGATATATATTTTATATACATGAGAATCGCTACGACTGAAGAGAAAATCATCTTTCTTCTCGTATTCAACTCTAAATATATAAAATATCCAAAGCGAGTCTTACATCAAAATACGAAAGATCACGAAGATTTAGATCTTGAAATAATCATCGGCAAAACTTCTTTTTTTTTTTAGCTATTTATAATATTAATTTTAATATTAAATTAATTTTAAAATTAATTTTAATATTAATATTATAACAAAAATTAAAAATTAATTAATTTTTCAGATATTATATATAATAAAAAGATTGTATATATGATTCTTCCGACTATTCGTGATGATTATTATTGATATTAATTAGATCATTATTTTATAGATCTGACAATCCATTAAATTCGCAGATCATATTCATAGTCCCTAAGCTTGTTACTTATCTGAAACTTGTTAAATATCAAATATACCGCTAATGAAATGCACAACCTTTTCCATACGATGTTTTACTACTGTTTAATCTACAGCCAATCTAGTGACCGATAGAGACCTGACCTTTCGAAGTGGGCATTTATCTATGATCGTGAAATTTGAGAACTAACACATACACCCACAATTATTAATGGCTAACGTTTGCACGCAACTGCTTTATTAAGGTGCAGGAAAACTGTTACACAATACGAAATATATTACTTAACAAGCTAAAACAAGAAAAAAATTAAAGTTGTTTTTCTCATACAGATAATATCATCTGAAATTACTTTTTAAAATATAATTTTAGCTGTAATTTTTTAAGTAACTTTTTTTAGTGAATTATTTAGTAAAGACAGTGAAGATATCATAAAATTATATATAAGGAGATGAATAACATTATATTTCATCCCTGTATGGAAGAACTAAAGACTGATTTGGGATTTTATCGCTGATAATACAAGCAAAATAATAATCTTAGCGCGATTTCTTATCAGTGATAATGAATCGTGCAAAAAAAATGCAGTAACAGTAATGAACGTGAGTCACGCGACATTATTAGGATGTTTTCAGATTTATCGATTTCGAACTTATGTACATATATTCAAATAGCCAGACGTGTTGCGTTTTGTATTTTGATTCAACAGACAGTTTTTTTCGACATATTTCGAGATCTCTTTCCTCACGTTTCATCATTGCCATTTAGAATGCTACCTTTAACTGAACAAATACATTTTAGCACCATTTAATTATTAGTTCTTAGTTTCTTTTCCATCTACATTACGTTCTTCATTATTTAAAGAATATCATTGCAACTTTATTTCAACCGTACTTCGTAACTTATTGATATAAATCATCGTTGCATTAATATTTAGAAGAATTCAGTTCATAATTTTAGATATGGAAGATATTTTTTTATATTTTATAATGCAGGATAAAATTATATTATTTTTAACAGTTTAATAAAATTTTCTTATCAATAATTTTACTACAATAACTACATTTTGTGTATAATTAATTTTAATATTCTTATATTTATTAATCTTTAATTTATTATTTATATTTAAATAAAATAATACCATATATCATAGTTTTTAAAGTTAGATATTTAAACGGCTATTCCCGTCAACAGCAGATAAATTAAATATTTAGATATTAATTACTGTAAATATTCTATAAATAGATATTTTAATATTTAAGACTAAGAATATTGTGCAGTAACTGGCAGAACATGGCTGTTAATTAATAATAGAATTATGTCTAACACGTTTAAATATGCTTATCTTATTATTTCTTATTAGAAATATTATACAAAGTTGTTTAGATATTCATCAAGAACTGCAAGTCATTACTGTTTCGATTGAGTCGCAGTGCTTATCGTTACGATCGTTGAAACATATTCGCGTGAATCTGACTTGGGATGTGCCGATCCTAGACCTAGAAAAATAATTGCATCGGCCTTGAGCTACATACGAGAGCAGTAAAAGTGATAGAAAATATCGCCTTAATAAAGAAATTCCAATTGAGGATGACGATGTTTAGAACATCAAACAAAGCAAAATGACTAGGATTGCAGTTATTTATCAACAAAGATGTAAAATTTAAAATTAGAATTTTATTCTTTTTTTGATGAAAATATCGAGAAAACAGAAAAGAGAAGATAATCATTTATTGCAATTTTTCAATTTTTAGCATCGTATGTTTTTGTCAGTTTTAAATTAAAATTCTATAAAAATCCATTAATTTTTATAATTTTTATGATAATATGAGAAATTGGATTTTCTTTTTCTGCAAGTTTAATCAATAATGATTAATAGATTTATAAATATATACTATAAAGCTATTAATCATTATATATATATATAGCGATTACTAGTAAATGTTGTTAAAGAAACGAGAAGAGCAAGTTAGAATTTTTTTGTTTCATTGCATGACTAGATATTTTATGGCGGTTCGCCTATCATGATTGATAGTCACGAAGTCTTGTCTACAGGTTGGAAACGAAACCAAGAGATCTAGAATGTTAATGCCAAGGTTGCTTGGTCCATTGTCAATCTAAGAAATGCCATTGCCAAGGAAATTTACTCGGTATTCTAACGATTTTATCGGCAAAACAGTTATAAGGAAGTTGCAGTAACCCGTTATTGATACATCATCCGATATACAAAATGATACAAACAACCGATAAAAAAGTGACGCATACGGTAAAAGTAGCAATTAAGAGAAAGCGGCTCATGAATAATATCAATGGTAATATTAATAAAATTAATTAAAAAATATATCATCAATGGAGAATATACATAAACGGATACAATTATCTAAACATTGATTATTTATGTAGAAAAATTAATAACATCAATTTAAAAAAATAATGAAATGAACTGCAGTGCTAATTAAAAGAATTTTTCAAATACTTTTCAACGCAGTGCGTTAATAATTAATTTTAGAATAATTAAGCATTTATACATCTCGTACACGCTATAGATTGCATATAAATTTTCTCACGTTTTAGAATAATTCATTAGATGGTAATACGCGCACTATTATTCGTTCATCAGGCGCGTTAAGTGATGCTTATGTTATTCAAGTATGAATATTTGCAAAATTGCTTAGGAAATTCTTACACATAATTGTTCATAAATTAGTTAATATATTATCTATTTATCAATTTAAAAATTTGTATGATATATAGTATGTAATAAAAAACTTTTAATGGACAATAATAAATGCACAACATAATTTATATAAGAGCAATATGTAATAACATATATGATGCAAAGTAAAGAATAAAATAAAAATATTTGCAATATGTATATTGTAATAAAATACAATTTTTAATTTTTATAAATTACTTATAAAATCCACTTTGTATATGAATTAAAGGAGGATTATACAAGAATAAAACTTACGCACAAGAATAAAAATTAATTAAAATTTATGCACGCGGATGCGTGTCACATGTTGCATAAGAAAAACAAACGATTAATAACGGGACTTTGCGGGATTTTTCAATCATTAATTCATTGTTTCATCGATCGTAAATCTTCCATTACGAGGAATTATATTATTTCCTGTATATCTACATGTATATCTGCAGGTGTTGTACTGTGCGCAGTGCGTTATGAAATCTTAAATAATTCTAGAATATCATTAATGACTATTAAGAAGCGATTGTTACTGTAAAAGTATCAGAAGGTCGATGTGGCAAGGCGCGGCGAGAAAAAAAAACGTAAAATTAATAAGCACGTTTTAACGTATATACAATGTACGACGTATTTAGAAATCAACACAGCAATAAAAAAGATTCATTCTTCATCAATTATTCTTCATCATCTGTAATCAACATGCATTATTAAAGTTGTTTAGTTAAATTAAAGTGTAAGTTAAAAGTAAGTAATAGGACAGCATACTGAGAAGAATCTGTGACATAAATGTAGCATATTATGCGCATAAATGTACAGAATATATGTATAATAATTATTGCAACATTTTTCAATTGAGAAATGCCGAATGCTGAAATTGTGCACAAGTAATTTTCGCCATTTGGGTGATAATTGATATTTATCTGTTAAACTACTAATGAACACTTTCCTATCATTTCGTCAAGGTTTTGTCTACATGGTCAAGCTGCGATGTAGAAAAAGTATGATATTAATGAAGAAGCATGTAAATAAACATTTCGAAAAATGTATTTTTTGCGATATTTACATAGTTTACAGTCGTTTTTTTTGTCACGAGATTTTCTTTCGCCAAGTGACTCTGTATGCATACAAGAAAGAAGAAATTGAAGCGATAATTGATTATATAAATAAAGCCACTTTAATGGTAACATAACATACACACAGCATAAATAGCGCCTACTCTCCATGGGATCTGTTATTTGTCTCGCTTTTAATTTCTATCGTTTCCATCTGTATTAGCGTTAATGTACGCAATATTGCTGCTACATAAACATTCGTATGTTCTGCCTCTATAAATTATACCTTAAATGATTTTCCATCTAGATTTGAGACATGAGTTTTGCTTGCAGCATCGTTATATATTTTTTATGTACTTTTTTCTCATCTTTTACATTGAAAGCCGAATGGTTTAAATGATGTCAATATGTATTATTATACTGGAAAAATAAAATACATTAACACAATGATAATTTTAATAGATCGTAAATGGCAGAAAAGCGTTGGCCATTTTTGTTACTGATTCGAGACAGGACGTTTTGTCATATATGTACAAATATCACTTATCATTTAACAATTGATAAAAAATTTCTCGCACAGTCTCGCTATTTTTTAATCAATTAATAGGAATTAGTCTTATTGTACATAATGGAGACTAGACTATATTGAGACATTTTGCAAAAGATGTTTTAACCATTATTTGATAATTAAAAAAGCCTTAATAACACTTCGTAATTGTAATACTCCTTTAACAATAATATCACTTCGTTTTCTAATAATCACACTGCAATCCCTTGCAATTACTTGATCGATGGCAGAGTAGAAAACTATAAAATATTTCTTGAGTTTTCTATTCATACACAAATTCCAAATCTCACATTTTATGTATTTTTATGACACATTGCTAAGACATATTATTCAAAATATATATAATATTTTAAAAATGCGAAATTTACAATTTATGACACATATGTAACAATGCTTATAACTTAGATGTAAAACAAAGCACGAAGAATTAATCTTTTTTCATACTTATATATATGTAATATATATGTATATAACTATATAAGAGAAATATTATGTAAAATAATATGTAGAAATGCGGGATTAAAAAATATTTTTACAGATATATCAATATTTAATGAATATTTTTTTAAAATAATGTGAGAATCAAATAATAATTAAATAACAGAAATCAAACTAGTTGAAGGAATGTATAAATTAAAACTGAACAGTCTGAATTAATAAATATCTAAGAGTTATAAACTAAATGTGTTGTAGACAACATAAGTCACTTTCTGCTTTGCTTTTCCTATAATCACATGTATATACTTAAAACAATAAATCCTAGATCCGAACATAAAATTTTTATTAAAAACCCATTATCTTTGGCTACTTTGGGTATGTTTATTTAAATAATTATAATATAGTAATATTGTACAACTTGAATTAGAGTACAAGATGAATTCGTAACGCATAGCTTTGCTTTACATCATGTGTTGCCCGTTTGGTGGAGCATATTGCGATTGCTGATTTACAGATGGTCCTGTAGGTCCAGGCGGACCATATGGCCCGGGTGCTGGGCCGCTTTGAGGTGGATATCTGCTATGTAATATATTAAATTATCATTTTTTACATTACAAAAAGAAAAGAAAATATAACATTTAATGAAACATAATACAATTAAATGATAATATTATTATATAATACTCTAAAAAGTGTGTATGCGCGCGCGCGCGCGCGCACATTTATGTGTGTACTGTAATGTATGTATAAATGTTGCAAAATTTGAAAATATTTTTAGACTTGGGAGATATTCTAATTATAGCGTTTTGAGATTAGTTACAATAAAAATAAAAATCAAACATACCCCTGTGGTTGATAAGAAAGGTTAGTTTGATCAGGCGGCAAAGATGACCCTTGTGGATGTCCAGGCGGATGTTGGTGAGGTCCTGTTTGGACATGAAAGTGCTGAGGTAAAGAAATGTTTGGCATACTAGTAGGACCCATGTACTCGTTGCTCGGCAAACTCGCGTTATACGGTCCTACCGGACCTGAGCCGGCACCAGTAGGAAATGGAGAAGGCGGCATACCATTAAACATCTGGAAGGGTATAACAATGTCAGAATATCTCATGCTATTGTAAGAATCGTTACGTAGAGTCGATCGAGATACTTACGTGCGTTGGTGGTGGTGGTCCCGGATTATGGAATGGATAAGGACTTATATGTGGCTGCATTTTAGGTAAAGTATAACCAGACGGTGTTGGAGGTTCTCTCATCAGGGTATGATACAAATTAAGAGCGTCGACCAAATCGGAACTTAATTGGGTAAGCTGCGCATGTCGCCTATCTACTTTCTCCAAAGCCGCGTCAATCAAGGGCCCCATTGCTGTAACTTGTTCTGCAAAATGCAATGGATGAAAATAATGAATATGTTTCTAACATTTTTTTAACTTTTCAGTTTTATTAAGATTCGTAGTTACCTTCTAAATCAAGCATTTCCTGTGGATCGGAAGTATCACATTGTGGATCAGCTTCGTGAAGCAGATGTAATAATCTATCCATTTTCTTTTCATCTATTTCCACTTCCACCACTTCAGGTTCACGTTTCACCATTTTTACTTCTACTTCTTCCGCAAATTGCACTAATTTCTTGTTACTATGTTCCAATTCTGCACATAAATATGTAAATAATTCAGTTGCAATCACATATAATAAGTAATGCAAGGACATTTAAACTTTAGAGTACATCAGAAAATTAATTAAGTCGCGTATATCTTACTTGTAAACTCTTCTGGTTCAACAGATAAATCAGCAGTAACAAAATTGGAGGGAAAGAGACCTTCGCCTCTTTGATTGCTACCCTTCCACCAATTTGGATGAGAATCATCCAAAATATTAACTAAAAAAATCAAATTTACAATTAGAAATTCATTTTTAATATCTATCGTCATGTATGTTATTTGTGCTTTTGTATTTTAATCTCTGTACACATACTTATTTCTCCTGCTAAGAATGTCAGTTCATTATCCTCTGCAGCTTCAAAATCATACAGAGCACGTACTTTTCTGCCTTCTTGCGGAGTGCTTGAAGCTCCAAGCACAGAATTCACACTAGGATATAAACTAGTACTCTTCTTAGAAGCTGGCGAACTATGCGATGAAGTGCTTTGAGTATGCGCCTTACTTTCTTGCAACGAAAGTTGTATGGCTGTAAAATATTGTGTATATAATAACTAAATATAATATAATAGAAATAAGTTTAAAATATTATTAAATATATAGAAATAATAATAAATTATTACCTTTTGCAATATCTGATTCTTCTTGCGAATTTGTTACTACATTAGGATCTCTGTTCAAAGTGGTAGTACGTTTTGGCTAAAAGACATTGCATTTTATATACAACAGTTATAAAAAACAGTTTAAAAATTGAGTTGAATTAATAATATTACATGCCCAATAAGTTGAGCTACTTAAAAAGCATGAAATGACTTATAAAATAACTGTATGATGCAATATAAGTCACAAGAGAGACAAACAGTAAGTGATAATTTTATCTGACTGATTTAAATAATGTAGCTCAATTTAGAGTTATAATTCGATTTTTGACTTTGCACACACAATAAATACAAATCATTTATATTTCTATAACCGACAAAGAAAATATGACAGTATGGTAATAAAATAAATACTCACCGTATCCGAGACAGAAGAAAAGTCATGGCCCTCACTTCTGAGTTTATTGTAGAAGCTTGGAATCAGATTTAATTGCGGATCCGTCTTAAAATCACCTTCCACCCATTTCTTCAAAAGCACTTTAATTTTATCCACTATTTTCGGCTGCGGATGATTAATAAGCTTTCTCAAATCGCCTTCAAAATCTCTGGACGCAATCTCCAAGTGAAAAACTTTTCCACAATTACTGGCGCAAGCATCCAACAACTAAATAAAAAATAGACAATCAAAGATTCGATGGAACAAGTTAAGACATGTTTATTGTTAAAGGACGGTACTGACTGTTATAGCTTGCATGACCACATGAGGGTCCTGACAGTACAATCTCTTGACGATAGAGCGTAAACAGTCCTTAGCGTTCTGACTGGAGGTGCCTACTTTGTCGCAGATGTCCATTATCTTTCCCCATTCTTCCGTCACATTATTCTCGTTAGTTGCCTTTTCTGATGCAATACAATTAAATAGTGATTTAAAGAGTGACACATTACAGGATACTCGATGACGCATGCATAATCAAAAACTTTTTTTTTTTAATAAAAAATACAAAGATAACTCGAGCAACAATATAATTCGCAGGCATTGTAGATAAGAATGCAACAAAGGAACAGATGCTTTCTGCAAACGCGTTGCGACACGGGAGATATCAAAATAACGAATTGTCATCATGTGCCGAAATCGCCGCTGCCCCCCGAGGCGTAGAATCGAGAGTCGCATTCGGGGGCGGAGGAGCAGCGCGAAGCAGATCGGACAATGCGGCCGGAGGTCAAGTGTCAACAACCGCTTAATGCGCCCGACGTGGAAAAGGAGCCCGTTTTCTCGCGTGAGCAAGAGAGAGCGGTCGCGGGCGTTCTCGCGATAACGCGCGGGCGGCGAAAGAGGCAGGCGCACGGCCGCGATGGCAGGCCGTGCGTGTCGCGAGGAAACGAGGGTATTACTCACCGACGTCAGCGTCGAAGGGCGAGGAAGTCGGGAAGAGGCCCATCGTCGCGGCTCTCTCGCGCGCCACACGAGTAAAGTCCGTCCCTACTGTCGTCGCGCTCGCACGTTGGCACGTCGTCGCGTTATCGCGCTGCGCATCCAGCTGATATTTACACACAAACACGTCCGGCCGAGCGACTGACGATACTCTGCTCCGCCGCACCAACGGACATCTTTGCCCCCGGATCTGCCCAGCGACCTATCGATAGATATCGAAACGCGACTTCACCATCGAGAATTGCTTGCCGGCGATAAGACCATGCAGAAAGAAACCTGAGAGCTGCCATCCCGGCCTTTTTCGTGGGACCGATATTTGGCCTAGCATCCGCGCCAAACGTGGATGTAGAACTACGTAGGCCCATCCATTTTCCGACACAGTCGATAAATCGCTTTTTGGTGTGTGTCCGTGCTACATCCATTTTTCGAAACTGTCGATCAATCGCGCATTGCATATGGTATATATCATCCGTGCTACATCCGCTTTTGACCACTGTCAATCTTCTTCTTCTTCTTCTTCTTCTTTGATTAATGGCACCCGATCCCCTCGCTGGTTCGATACGGCCAAAAGTTCAAATGTAGGATATGTAGCAACAAAAACGGTTAATTGCGTCAGCAATTTTCAAAAATTTTCCATCGTGGTTAAACACGTTTGAATACGTACACCGCCTATCGCGGACTTGACCACTGTCAATAAATCACTAATTCTTGCATATTGTTCATTTGCATGGAGGTAAGAATAGCAGGAGGGAGCGTAAACTAATAAGCGTTTTCGACTGAGCCGGGTTAACCCAACTCGGGTTATTTTTCTTTTAGAACTGACTAATCACGGCTATTCTTCTAAAGAATGGAATAACCGTGATTGGTCAGTTCTAAAAGAAAACTAACCCGAGTTGGGTTAACCCGGCTCAGTCGAAAACGCTATAAGGTTTTAGGCGAGGGGTATGAAG
>VBVR01002855.1:0-20214 GCA_011638315.1 Tetramorium parvispinum | reverse complement strand
GCAAGACGATACGATATTTTCTATTGTATTGGCCATATATCGTATTGAATTCGAATGAACTCGTAAAAAGCTATTTTGCATAACATAGACGGTTTTATTCATCGTTACGTCAATTCACAGAATGTAGTCCGAGTTCTAGAATGTCTACCAAGTTTTTACATTTTTAGTTATTTTGACGTCAAATCCTTTTGCGAATTGAAATTTTGTTTAGACGAGCAGAATTTTATGAAATATCTTGTACATACAACGATATGTCAAATTTTTTATTTCTACGACACATCGTAAAATTGCGGAATAGAATATTGAAAATTTCTACTCGATATATTTTTTCCGTTGTGTGACTTGGTGTTTTCCGATATTATATATATATCATCCATTTTAATTTGTCCGAGCACTTCTGTATCGTCCAATCGCGAGGAATCTTTGAAAAGTTACAAGGGAACTTTTTTACAGAAAAGTTTGTACAGGCTATATCGTGAAGAACTCGAGGTATCGCGCGGTAGTTTTTTTCATGATTTTATGACCACTGAAGACCGCGAGACTTGTACGGGAGCAAACCAAGACCGCTGTTCCGCGTTGTTTGCATTTTCCCTTAAAGGGCCGCCTCGAGTGCTATGTGGGTCAGGACTACTGCAGTGTGTACTTTGTTTGCTGCTCGTCGCAGCTGTATGCTCGTGTAATACACCGACAAGTAGTTGAGTTCCACGGCGAGGAAACCGACTCGCTAAATTGGCACGACAAACGTATCTGTCGCAACTACTCCAATCTTTCGGTGTAACTTGTAAGTGTTCTACAATCTTGTTCTAAAATAATTAAAATATTGATGTAAAGCGTATATAAATTACAATACACTTTGTAAATAATATTTAAAAATTCACGAGTGGCTAAAAAGAAATGAATCATCTGGTTTCTTTATCATTAACAATCTTCAAAAAGAAGTAGTACGTATAATTTCGATACACTTTTCAATTTTTTTACGATATTTCTTCAGTCTCTTTATAAAGTACGATAACATAATATGACAAAGATATGCAATTGCATTCTAACTGTTCAACGCGATTTTACGCAAAATATTTGTTATTTATCACATTTTCCGTTACATGGCAGGTGCCTACTACATTATATGCACGCCGCATCTCACGGACGCGTGAAACTGTCTCGAAAAGTTTCAGTATATATTTAAATGCGTTTTGCGAAGGCGGAAGTTTCATAGACGTAGACGACGACGACGATGCGGCGCGAAAAAAATGGAAAGCGGAAAGAAAGTGTATTGGCTAGAAAAATGGATATTGGACATCTAATCCAACGTGCTGCTTCGGTTTCATTGTCGTGAATTTAAAAAAAAACTAGAAAAAATCTTTAATAATATAAATATGTAAATAAGTTAATAGCAAGAGAAAAAAATATTATCTCTTTAAATCACTTCATGTTTTTATTTTAAATTTAGAAATGTTATTCATATCTTCTCCTATATCTAGTAAAAGAAAGTGACAATAATTATTGCAGAAAGATTAGAATTTTCTGATATCGCGTTCCCTCTCAATTTTGCAAATCAAGTTTAAAGCAGCTAGCACGATTTTGCATATTCACCCACGATCACAATCATTGTCGGCAAACAAGCGATTGATATCGCGCGTTAATCTCGACAGACTCTCGTTGTCGGCACATTCGAGCATGCGAGAGAGATAGAGACTACCTAACCGTTAAGTGGCTCTCGAAAGCGGCGAGTTCGTCGGCCAAAGCGTTAACGAGATTATTAACGCGCCCGCGTGTCCTCTAAAGAGTTGTGAGATGATCCCGAAAGAATCCTCACCCTTTCTAGAGGAAACGCGGCAGTTAAGGCTTCTTTCCGATCCGTTGATCAAGAGAATCAATCTCGTGAAAAGTTCGTCGCGTCATTTAAAGCGGAGTGCAGATTAAATTAAAAGACGCTTATCATAACTGAACATTCAACAGCCATGAGCAATTATACGCGATGAAGATATATAATTGCAAAATCATACGTTTTCTAATATTCTAAGCAATTTTTTAAACAAATAATTATTTTTAATTATTTTAGTTATTTTTTTTACAGATACAGTCCTTACATATTAATCTTTCATTCAATTTCCATTATTTTAATTTAACATATTTCTTTCATTTACATATTTTTCTCTTGTCATTTCACTGTTGGTATATTGATTGCTTAGATTAATCGGCGATGTTTGAGATGATACAATCTTCTTTTGTAACTTTAAACGGGAATGATTTTTTCATGAGCGGAATAGACCGAAATCTCGACGGATTGGATACTGCAGTCCAAGAGAAATGGAACGGAAGGCGGTAAATTGCGCGGAAGTACATTCGACGAATTGGATTAACATTTTATGTGAAAAGCAAGCGATCGTGTGTGCATATACGTCACCGGTCGAGAGTCCACTCGATGTTGGTGCAAATATCGCTCGCGGTGCAAAACGATGCCGATGGGAAACTCATAACGAGTTTTCTCCTTCGCTATCGAGAGACATATCGAATGCAAACGTAAACGAACGTCGCAGAACAGGATCGATTTAAAATGGATCAAAGAAAATTCGCAGATGAAAGTAAAATCGACTCGGTAACCATGAGGCACTCTGTATACATGCGTAATCTCGAACTTGCGAAATGATCACCGTTCTTTCGCGTTAGAAAGAAACTTTTCTTTATGTTACGTACAAGAAGTCGGAAAACGGATTTTGGCGAAACTTGCGAGCTACTCCCAACTCTTTCGGGCAAATTGGCCGGTGTGTCGCGTGTGTAAAAAGATTTTTACCGTTCGCCGTAAGTGCGCTTTCGTGTGTCCCGGGCGAAATGAGAAAGGCGAATTTGCTCTCTCAAATATTTTTCTAATGCCAAGCCGTGTTTGTGATATTTCTCGTAGGAAATAATCTTGTATTTTCTTTTTACATTATCACAAAAACTATTCATTGACAATATCGTAAGAACTTTTTAAATTTATTTCTTTATATCGTGCTTAATTTTGTCTTGCTTTTCGATAATTATTCATTATTTTCGATAATTATACGTATATCCAAATTATAATCAAGTATTATATACGTGGCTATAACTAAATTATATAATAAATTCAATGCGAGTAAAAAGTTATCATTTAAATGATAAAAGTAGAAGCTACATTAAAAGAAATTCCATCTTACAATTAAATACGTTTAAATAATCTCGCTATTGCGTTCGTGTTTGTATCTTAATAGGTGCTTACATTTTAATTGAATGTCGTTTAATATCCATTCCTGAAATGTTTATGACCACTTAAAGCGTCGCCAATATATTCTATAAGTCGGACTTACGAAAGGATTAAAAATTAAATCCTGGTAATACACAATTAATACTGCGCGTATGTGTAAAAAAAATTTGAAAAATATAAATAATCTTTATTTTCACATTAATAAGAAGTATGGATTACATGAATTATAGTAATTATTCATTCCAATTATATAAAAACATCTAATATATTTACTATATTTGGGTTGTTGGTAGATTTTTATTGCAAGTGCTTGGACGCAGAATCACAAAAAATTAAATTTTTACGTTACTGAAAGTTAAAATTGTTCCCTCTTAATAACTATAGCACGAAAATTCTTAAAGAGCCTTGAAACAAATGAAGAAGGTAGATAGTTTGCGCGATAGAAGCCAATTTCACGAAAGATACATATAAGAGTTCGAAAAGAACGCTTTCAACTTTAGCAATGGTTCCTCCGACAGCGAAAAATTTCCGTCCGTCATCAGAAACTTGTGTATGCGTCACGGAAAATCGATTGCATAGCTGCATCCAAATTTGCTGTTTTGCATTCAGACATAGACGAATTTTGCATCTTTCCAGTTCGCTATAACTTTATCACGAATTTCAAATTCAGAAAATATCATGCACGATATATGAACCATAAGTTGTAATGATTTAACATGTTAAGCATCACACAAAACATATTAATATATAAACATATTTAGATTACTAAATCTATTAGTACATTATTTATAAAAGCATTTTATATCAAATAGAATATAATTAAATTAAATTAATATGAATATAATTTATATTTAAAAAAAAACGTATTTAGGAATGCTAATAATGAAACTTTTTTATTTTTAATTTTCTTTGTAAAGCAGACAAAAATTTATTTATTATGAACAAATGTAGACAAATTTCAGACAATCAAATGTCATGCCAATTTTGTAAAAATTTGCATTCGAGGAGCCAATTTCACAAATCTATATGTTAATTCTCGTTGTATAATATAAAATAGTTTCGTAATTAATGATAAAAATGAATGTCATATTTCTATCACATATATGAATAATCACATATTAAGGTATAGTCACTGACGTGTATCGAAAAATAGTGAACTTTTTATTAACACAATTAAATAATTATCATTTATTATAATTCTGAAAGATTTAACATTGAATAATTTGTATAATCAGTCACAAATTAGAATAGTTAAAACAAAATACATACAGAAAGTCGACTAATGAATCAACTCTATTACACTATTGACACTCGGTTCGCAATGCGTTAAGTTACTTCGTTGTGCGAGTTTCGGTCAGTTCTGTGGGTTAGTTGATGCAGTACGTGCCTCAATAAAGCCGGCCGGTTGTTTCGAATCTCGCAGCTCGATTCGCCTATAACTCATGACCGATAGACTAGCTAGAGTGCATTCGTTCTCGTTTTTCGTACGTCCGATGCAAAGGCTCTGTTATAGATCGAACTGGTTTCAAGAGATACTCTCTTCCGCTTTCTCGCTCTTTTCCACGTCGTTCATTCCATCGTGTTTCTTCTCTCCATTCCCTTCTCCAATTCTTTCTCGTTCCTCTCTCTCTCTCTCTCTCTGTTTAAAGAGAGAAGATGGAAGATACAAAAAGACCGGAAAACCACAGGATCAGTGAGGGGGACGGAAAAGAGGAACGAAATAGAGGGGCAGAAAGTGGAGAGAGGAGAGTAGAGCGACGAACATCCAGCTCGACATTCCACGAGATCTCCTCTATCTTCTTTCGATACTTTTTATCCTCCTTTATTCCGTCTGTTTCTTATCATGCTGCCGCTGCTCTTCTCCGCGTCGCGCCTCGCAAGGAATCTTGTCGTATCGACTACCGAGCGACTACATAAGACGGATATAAAGGCGTTCTCGGGATACAAAACTTTATTCAAGAACTTTAGGGCCTTGGTAGTCTTGAAGGGACCAAGGGAACAAGGCAGAAATACCACTATATGGTGCTCCTGAAGCTGTCGATCGACACGCGAATCGATCGTGTGACATTTCCAGTATTTTTACAAAGTCGATAAAAGAATTTTTGCTTGTTTTCTAAAAACACTCTCGTCAAAAGTTGATTATTGAGAAGAATCGTAATTTATGCAATATTCTTATTTCACCTGCGTATTTTTTTCATCTGCGTAACAATTACAAATACCGCACATATTACATAAATTATTACAGAACAATATTGTAAAAAGATTTACGGATATTACTGCGTATACAATATAGATGGAAAATATGCATATCTATGCATCTCTATCAGGTAATTAATGCATAGATATGCATGATCAAATAATTACCTGTTCCTTACTTAATCTTGAGACAATAAACTTGAATTCAAGATCGTCATACGTTTATATAAATCAGATTAGGAAAAAAAATTGCATTTTTTTATGAAAGAAAAATTGCAGTATACATAATATTGACAAAAATCAAAAAATTTTAACATATGAAAAAATGAAAAAATTTATTGGGTTTTCATAAATAAATTTTGCTTTACATAATTAATGAATTATTTCTTCTAAAAATCGATATCTACGATATCCAATTATTTTATTTGTTATAAGTAATTAAGAGTATATCATTTACGAATCAATACTTATACTGTTATAATATTTTGTAAATATAAAAATTTAGTTTGTTAAATAAAATGTAATATTTATGAAGTTCAATAATTATCAGTATTTTTTAAATACTGTATTGTATTTTAAAAAATGCAACAATATAAATTGAAGAAAAATTTACGTTAAAGACTAAAATATTCTTGTAACTCAAATAATTAGCAATTTATATAATTAATGTTTAATATACGTAAATAATCGTTATGCAAAGAACGTGTAGAAGATATTTAACTATGGTTGTAGAGATTGTATGTTATTTGCAGTACGCGAAATATATTCACGATATCTTGCATATATTTCATATAAACGGGCGACAGATAATCAGACTTGGTCTTATGCCGGCTATAAACGCGGACGCCAAATCCTCGGCTTATTACGTGTAGAACGTAAATAAAGATCTGTGTTAATTCATGGTTCATAAATTAAAAATTAAAAAACGTAAAGTCTGATGAGATATTAATTATTGTTATTGCATAGTCCATTTTTTTATCTACTCTTAAAAAAGGTGTGTTAAATCCGATACTCGGAAGTCTCAAAGTATTGTTGCCTCTTTTCTACAATGCTGATTGGTTTTCTCGCTTGGCTCAGTTTTTATTGCGAGAGTAACCAATAAGACATGAACATTATTTGCTAATTTTTTGCTATTTTTTGCTTTTAAAAATAATATTTTGCTTCACTTTTTAAAAAATTACTTAATATTGAGCTATCGAGCCTCTCGTAACTTTTTAAAAATTAAAGCAAAAAAAATTAGTTTTAGAAGCAAAACATTAGCAAATAATTGTCATGTCTTATTGGCTACTTTCTGATAATTTGGCTCAGATAGCTTTATATACAAATAAGAATAAAACATTCTGTTATGGGTTACAATTAAACTAAGAAGCAAATAAGTTTTTACTAAAAAAAAAACTGCTTAAACGGGAAATCATAATTAATATAATTTACTCATTTGCATTTATGTCAAATGCATTTATATCAAAGAACATAAATAATTCTAATCCACCGAGTGCTACACTTGAAAGAGATAACCTTACCGAATCTCACCTTGCGATATAATCATATTTAGTAATTCATTCTCATCACCTTTGCTGGATGCATTAATCATGCTCCTCATCGTTATTATTCCCATTCATTAGAACTCATCCGATAGTGACTGCATTAGTACTTTAGAACGCGCGAGAGAGAGGAAGGGAAAGGGACTTAGCTTTATTTCAAGCGTAAACACTATCCAGCCACACAGATCCAAGCATGTGCATGTAAATCCGTTAGACCCTTTGCTAAGTTCCTCGTAGAGGAGAATGCTGACGGAAGATCACAGGGAGCATAAGAGAGATAGACAGTGCGAGAGAGAGAGAGAAAGAGAAAAACGCGTTCGAAAGCGAGAAACAGAGATAGAACGCTGCAGAAGTTACCAAGCAGAATGCAATATCCTCGCACCTCTTCGCCTTCGTGTTCCTTAGCGAGCTGCGAGCCGTCTTCCTGTGTTCTCTCCGCTTCCGGGAACTTTAACGGAACGTCACCACCTAGCATCTCCCTAAGGCTACATAATATCCTCTCTTGAATTGGCCCTTCAACCACCGATCCAGCTACCCGGAAAATGCCGACCTGGAGCTTTCAGAGCACCGATATCGCGAAAAACCAGCGGTAAAACTAACAGTGCGATAGAATTATAATGATGCATTATTGTGCGTAAGACAAACGTAAATGCGCTTGAAAATATACAGCATATGAAGCACGGATTCATAACATAATGTTTTTCATTAACTCTTTTTTAAAAATATATTAAAATGTCAATTTTTTAATTACTTTTAATATATACATAGATATATACATTTTAAAATGTGAATTAAATTTAATTTTCAATCAATTAACCTAATAATTAACTAAATAACAAAAACTAACTTAGCAAATTATAATAACAATCGAGATCATTGGCTATTCATATTTATTTATCTACACATAATGAAATGATGCAAAAATGAAGCAATACAATTTTTTGGTAAATGTAAACATAGTACAAAAGTATATAAAATGTATATATATAAAAAACGTATTCTCTAAATATTATAGAAAAATTCCGGCGTGTACAATGCTAATGGCTAACGATGTCGGTATACTTTTTTTTTATTTTGCGAACGCAAATATCACTCAAAAGAAAATTACGATTTTTTTTATGATGAAATCTACTCACCCTATCTCTCTCGCTCACGATGCAACTCCACATGGACTAGTGCATCAGTGCTCATGGCAAAATACACGCTCGAATTGTTCGCGAACGTCAGCATAGCCTGGTTTATGACGATAATAAACTATTCGGAACTGATACATGCCGACGATGGCCGTTTGTACTTTCATGTTCGTGCTGCTCGACTCTATCGGTGATCGAGCAATTTATACACGAGATATTTCGCGTTGCGGGCGGCTCGTACGCGCGTAAACTCGTAGGTCAGGTTCCCCGTGTCTGGCAGAAATCGATACGTCGCCGGGAGAACGCGAGAAGCTTGCATAACGAGCGGGAGCCTCGGGATCGAGCGAGGTCTTAATAATTGCGCATCGATGCGCACAATGCGCTGTGCATCGGAAACCTGCCGACGTCGCGCCTAATTAGGTGCAAATAGAAATTATTAACTTCCCAGCGCGTAAAGGGATCCTACGGAAATATGCCGCGTATATAAAGTATGCTTCATCTTTCTATCATTTTTAGACATTTAGACAATGTCTTGATAACATTGTTTATTAAAGAAATTCATTCTTTAGTGGCTAATATAATTTTAATTCTCGTCTGGTTTATGACTTTTATATTTATACATATTTGCCATTTTGCAGTTTAAACTTGAGAAAATTGCACTATGAAAGGATATAATAAAATATTCAGAACATATTCTTATTAAGAATAAAAAAAATTTTTAGAAAAATGTAGGATCTAATGTTAACACTTTAATCGTACTG
This sequence comes from Tetramorium parvispinum, assembly GCA_011638315.1. Taxonomy (NCBI): domain Eukaryota; kingdom Metazoa; phylum Arthropoda; class Insecta; order Hymenoptera; family Formicidae; genus Tetramorium; species Tetramorium parvispinum. Next base: position 11,363 of record VBVR01002855.1, on the reverse strand, counting down.
AAAACAAAGCGAAATGCAATTACGATTAATTTATGTTTCAAAGTCTCTAACAGCCATTGCCTCTGATATCCTTCCGGAGAATTACAGTAAAGAAACTCGCGCATCTGTGCTTATCAATAAGAGCTTGTTATCTCTTAAAATTGACTTGACTTCCCCATCGTTTTCTTCTTCGAGAAAGGAACGATACTACAAACGCGCTCGTTGCTCATCGTTTGAAGCAACAATGCGATGCCAAGACGTTTGCGTTTCCGGCGGTTGCACTCAGTTGCAGCGTCCGCAGCTTCCTCGGTCTAATGCTAAAGTACTCGACCGCTCTTTGACCCGGCATCTAACGTAAATCAACCTTCGGATAAAGAAAGCGGTAAAGTGCGTCGAGTCGACACGCGCCTGTTACACTCTAGCATTCTTCTCAACATACAATTTTTTATCTCCATATAAAATGCAAGTCAGTTGCAAATTATTCCTTTTTTTCTTAGCTTTATTAAGTTCATTGTGAAATCGAGTATATACATAAACATTTAAATTCTTGTTACGCTAAAAATTATTTGTAATATATTGAAAATGACGTTAACTTGTAGTATTTCTTGTTATAGCTTTTTTGTAACGTTTGAAATTTAATACGATTACATTCAGACTTTTTAAAAAGTTTAAATTTTGGTACGCTACCCCTTACGCCGAAAATTACTTTTATGTTACCTTTTAATAAAGTTAGAATACTCCTTTAAAAAAGAAATATTTAAAAAAATACACAACGAGATTGAAACAATAAATTAGCATATAATTAACACATTAGTTGTGCCATATATCCAAATTTTTTTTTAATAATCATGATACATCAGATTCAAAGAAATACACTTTTGGGGTAGTTTTTCGGCGTAAGCCGATAGTGTATCAAATTTTAAGGTAGTACATATGAAAAGCACATAACTAGCCCTAAATTATAGTATAAATGTATTTTTTTTAATACCTCTTTTTTTAAGGGAATATTCTAACTTTATTAAAAGGTAGCATAAAAGTAATTTTTGGCGTAAGGGGTAGCGCACCAAAATTTAAACTAGAACATATTAAAAGCACAGAATTAGCACTAAATTATAATATAAGTGTCTTTTTTAATTATTCTCTTTTTTTAATGAGTATTCCAACTTTTTTAAAAGATAGCACAAAAATAATTTCTCGCAAAACGGCTAGAGCAATAAAATCAGGATTAGAGCATTAAATGAGCAAATAGAGAGCACTAAATTCTCCGCAGTTTCTGTATGTTTGTGGTTATGTAGGTATTCTAGCTTGATAAACATATTTGTCGATTCGTCGACAGCGATTAAGATTTACCACTTTTATTTTTATAGAAAAGATTTTAACCTTGGTTGATTTCCAATCGTCTGTAATCGTTGATTACAATCTTCTTAATTATTTTCTTAATATCTTTTTAATTATTTTGCACATAGCTATTGGAATAACGTCGATTATGACTTAAGTTGCGGTTTGCCACTGCTAACATAAAATTTAATTGTATGGCCAAAGTCCTTGGATTCTTGTTCAGGTATGCTACTAGGTCATACTTCATTTATTCGCATTTTTGCGTGCTATTAATAGATTTCAATTTCCATGGTAAATTTGCTGTTATTTTATAAATTTAATAGCTATGCGCCGATGCTATGCTCGTTATGATATCCGTCATAACAAAAATTAATTAGATATGTGATAGATGAGTTTCGAATACATATTCGTATTTGTAAAGTCTGAATTTAATAGAATCACAATGAATATGAAACGCGTTAGTATTTAGAAATGCATTTTTTAATTTTCTACACGAGTAGCTTTCACATAATGTCCTAAACTTGAAATTCAAAATTTTATCTTTGCATCTCGTGTGCATATGGTAAAGATATTTCAGTACGTATGATAACATTATGCATCGAACGAAAGTATATCAAAAAGATAACAAAACTCTCTAGATCCTGAACTCCGCATCGCAAAGCGAGTTAAAAACAACTTAGAAATATGAAGCGAGGTAAAAATTAAATAATAAAAGCAATGAAACTTTCTCACAATTTTCTAAAATTAAATAACAAATATTAAATAAATCCTCAAAAAGAGAGAGTTTCGTACATACGTGAGTAAATTTACAAAAATATAAAATTCGTAACCCTGTTAAGAGTTCTCTTGGCCGATTGTTCTAGTATTAATGCAGAACGAGGCTAACGAATTGCGAGTCGACACATTTTCAAACAATACGCGGGTGGCCTCCCGCTTTCGCTCCCGCGCCTTCAGTGCTCCCTTTTTTCCTTGCCATCCCGTATCGCGTGTTGCAAAGTTCGTCGGTGTTATTCGACCCGCGCTATTGATAACCAGCGGACGAGTCATCGTGTGCGTGTGCATCGCGACGCGCGTGCTGTACGTGGCACGAGAGAGCACTCAGGCATGGCATCACCACCTCCGCCGAGAGGGATGACATCTCTTTGTATATTCGAGTAGATTTCTAAATAGCATAGCGCTCGTTGTCTGAAGGACTCTCATTCGCCCGAGAACGAACCCTGTTCTTCTTCACTCTATGCGGGAAAGAGACGCTAATGGACATCTTCGTCGTATTATCGACAATTAAAAGCGCGCATGGAATTCCTATTCGTCTTTGTTAATCGAAACAATCGGACTTGAATTCAGAGTACTGTGGACACCTCATTAATTTATCTGTGTATTATACAATTCTTAGTAACAATTATAATTGCAAAAACGACGGGTCAAATTTGTGGATCTATATAATGATGACCGATGTCGCGTAACTCGGTTTGCAATTTTCAAGAATTTTTTTATGCTTGAACGATAAAACTTGATCTTAGAATACTAATAAGCATGATATTTATATGCACCATCGCGAACTACATCATCGTCACTTAGTCGTTGCTGCTCGCGTGCTATTTAAGAGAATAATCGAATAAAGCGTAAATAATTCAATTGAAAATTATCCTTGGTCCAAGGATAATTTTCAGTTGAATTATTTACGCTTATATGAAATTTCAATTATTATAAACTTTATTTTTGCTCTTGTGAGAGAACGAAAAATCTGATTTCTACTTGCTTGCTTGCTATGACTGTCTTTCATTCTCAACACGAGCAATGTAATATAAAATATTCAACTTTTCTGTTTTTTTATCAGAAAAATTAGATAAAAGTTATATTTTATTAAATCAAAGTTTATGCATCTTTTATATATTTATTTCAAAATATTATAGATATCAGCTATTCAAACCGAGTACATATGAAATATTCATAATATTCGTAAAATATTCGTACGTGTGAACATACGAATTCTAGCCTTCTCTATCCTCACTTTTTCACGCTTTTGTTGACTTTTGTTGAAAGATCTTTTATCTTCGTGTATCTTGGTTTATTTTATTTTATTTTAATCTGTATTTACATAACTTACGGCGAAATCTGTGTTATCAATTAAATGATCGTGATATGTCAATGATACTGATGCGCTCGTATAATTAGGGAATAATATACCGGAGACTCGTATGACAATTATCTCGTATCCCGCAGCGCATCATCTGGTTAGCACATGTGCCGCATGAACGACTGTATACAAATGCAATCCGTGTATTTGCACGAGGGTCACTCGCGCACCCACGCGTATTAGTATGCAGTACGCATGCACGCACGTTCGCGTTCCAGTATCCTCGATTGTGTTCGCCACTAGCCTACATTGCATTTCTTCGTATTCATATACGAAACGCTGTGCGCTAAACAAGCCGCTGCTAAATACAATGTATCCCTCACGAAAATTCACAATTAGATGCACGTAATTAATCCAGTTGTTATTCAGACTTGCATTCGGTGGAAATGTCTGAAGTGATGAAATTGCAATTGAAAAGGTTTAATTAGTCCTTTAAATCGTGTAATAATGATTAGGAATTGTACGTTTCCATTTGCAATAAAATTAAACTATTATTTAATTTAAAACGATCATATTGAGTATTAAAAGGAGAGTTATTTCTCAATTAAATATTTTTTTTAGAATCTTATTAGTCATAAAATATTTTATTTAGGAAGAAGGAAAATCTTTTTAGGCGAAATTAAATTCTTTGCTACAAAATGAATAGGCAAATTATAAAGGACGAATTAAGAACAAAAATATTTAAATTATTATTTTTATCTTATAATGTTTACTTACACTTGTAGAAATCACATTTTATCATACATAGAAATTATTCTTCATCAATTTCTTCAATCAAGGAAATCTAGAAAAGATTTTATATATCTTTGAACAAGATTATTTTATAACATATATTGAATAACATCATTTTTGTTTTGAAACCCGCAAATAGGATTAATAGTCTATATGACGTTAATATATACATGTTATTCTTATATTCATAATGGCCTGCTTAATGCAAACACTTATGCGTATGCGTTGTGTCTGCATATGAAATGCGTGCGGACTTGGATCAATATTCGCATGTGACGAGATCTATAGATTTTAGATATTAGATATTGAATATTAAATATATTTGTATACACACATATGTGTCTGTGTGTATATGTGTGGATGTATAGTGTTCCAAATTCGCACACAGCGATTCTCGATGTTAGAAGAATCTTTCTTTCTAGCAAAATTGCGAGGAATAATTTTTAACTGCAATTTAAAATTAATAAATACTCTAAATTAGATAAATCAAGCCCAGCGTGTGTTGAACGTATACGTTCTTTTACTACTTTTCTAATCATCATATGAATATCTTTTTACTTGTGAGCGAAGCTGCATATCTTTACAATACTATAATATCTCTACAATATGTAGAAAGACTCGCGGTCTTTCGCGAAATCTCGAATATACACATTGGTGTCGACTCTACCCGCATGTTTGTTTGAATTTGTACTGGCGGCTGTACTGAACGGTGCGCCATATAAGTGTGCACGAGCACCGTCGATCCGAAAGTTGGTCCAAGCGCGCGTATACTCATCGAATCTCCTCCATCATGGAAATTTACGAGCCCGGGCTGTTCGATGCAATTCACGAGGAGCGAATATGACGCGATGTCTCGAGAGTTTGTTCACGAATTTTGCTGTCCGCGAGTCCAATCGATTGGAGTCGCGTTCGCAACAAAACACATAGTTGCGGCAAACGCGGCGATGTGTTATATTTCGCCCGATATATTACATCGATTTCACAAATTGTCTACAAATTTTTTCCGGCACAAATGAATCGTCACTAGCGTGTGGTTAATACTTTCTCATAAAATGAAAAACTGCAATTTTTTTATATACTAACTGCAAAAATCCTTTCTATAATTCTTCTTAAAATTTATATGTAATTGTAATTTGGGATAACAATAGTTAATTTAATTCCATTTATTAAATATAGTTACTTATCATATTTTCTAAAATGATGTCCATTGTATTATAAAGTATTGATATTTTATAAAAAAGACTTGTATGAAAGATATCACAGGCCCACAAAAAAAAGTATTTTGTGCTGGGGATCTGACTAAGCTATTCATATGTATTTTGTGCCGCTGAAAATGGATATGAAGTCGGAATTGCTTTATCATCTTCCAGTTTTTTTTTTAAATACGTACGAACGTAGCTTACAAGGAACCCCACGGAAGTGTCCCCTCCGATTTTGATGAGCTTTGAATATGTTGCAGTCTAGATAAAAATAAGAGACACATTTTTTTATACGTGCTCATACGCCCGTTTAGGGGGTGAAACAACCCCTCGAAAATAAAGTCATTATAACGGATTTTTCGAATATCTTTGAAAATATGAAGTATATGAAAAAATATCTTATATAAAAGTTTTACCGTATTTTATACTCTTTACAACTGTATATTCATATTTTTCAAAAATGTCATTTTTTAATTTACCCCCTTATTTTCAAGGGGTCGTTTCACCCCCTAAACGGGCGTATAGGCACGTATAAAGAAATATGTGTCTCTTATTTTTATCTAGACTACAACATATTCAAAACTCATCAAAATCGGAGGGGACACTTCCGTGGGGTTCCTTGTAAGTTACGTTCGTACGTATTTAAAAAAAAACTGGAGGTTGCTGGAGCAATTCCGATTTCATATTCGTTTTCAGCGGCTCAAAATACGTAGGAATAGCTTATTCAGATTCCCAGCACAACCTACTTTTTTGTGGACCTGTGTATTTAATGAAAGAGTTACATAAGTACAACGTCGTTATTAACATGATATTATAATATTCATGAAGTGATTTTATTGTTTGAGAATTTTTTTATTTATGATACTCGATCTATAAATATCCTTATCTCTTCATGATTTTTGTAATGACTAACGACTATTGTTAAAAGAATATTTTAATCGGCTTTTTGATGGTAATTTTATGAAAAGTTTTAAGTGTTTTACTTGACATTCGTAATTTTTTTTCTTTGATTCTTATTACGAAAGCAAAATGAAATAAAAACTGATAAATTCAGACGCTTTTATCAACAGATTGGTTAATGTAGAAAAAGATACTAAAACGAGACCTTTTGATTATCAATAAATAGCTAATACATATAATAATAAATAAATATGATGTTTAACAATATTTTATGGTATTGCAAATACTTTCCATTATCCAATTATTACTGCATTATCCACTATTATTGAACCGCGTATTGAGACTTCGAAACCGTCACCAGCGCTACGAGATACAAATTCCAGTTCGAATGAGGAGAAACCGGATGTAGAAACCTTTTGAATTATCGATTGAACCAATAATCAAATGCCTTAAATCCCTGTCGGGGAAACTGCTATTGACAGTACGCTTGGACTCGACGTAATCGAAGCCCGAAGCAAGAGTCCACCTGTAGTCGCTTTGAGTCAGGCTAAACCATCGTATTAATCTATCCTATTAACATTCGCGAGTGAATGTCGATTTTATAACCGATTCAAACTGTATAAATTAATAAATTCACGATTCGTCAAAAGGCCTTTTTGCGACACGATAAACTTCAAGAGCACTTCAAGAATACATCGCGCATTATGGCAATACATTCTGTTACACGTTTTTGTAACGATTACAGGAATTGCATTACTTATTTTGCATATCACGTTCAGAGTTGATGCATCGCGATAGTTAATAAGAAAAAAAATAGTAAGCATGAGAAACACCGATGATTGATTAATTATTTTTGTACTTTACACATATAGCTTCTATTTTATTCTTAGAAGAATATTGAAATAAAAATAGAAATTACGAAAGAAGTTGAGTAGGTGAATAGAATTTAAATTCGCAGGCTCTTATTTTTTCATAGATAGATAATATCTGATAAATATAATTGCGCTTAGTTTTTCAATGTATAATAAAGAGGAAATTGCATATTTGCAAATCGCATCATAGTAACAAAAAAACCCAGTTTCTTTTTTATCAACGATATCTCAAAATGTTAGACTGCAATTTGCATACTAGATGCATATAGAAGAAAATGAGTTTGTTACGTCCTTGAAGGTCAACGTTGCAGAGAAAGGAAGAGCACACGGCCGAATCTTGTTAAGGGCGAGTCTCCCCCCGCATTTACCCCCGGTTCTCTGAGACGTACTTGCACGTGTTGAACAATTTATTACGCCTTTCTTGCACGTTAAAGCGTACTATGAACCGCATACCTTATGCTCAGTTCCCAGCTGGGTCGAATCATAAATCGTACAGCTCTCTCCTTTCCTCTCTCGGATTTTCGTCCTCTCATCCTCCGGTTCACTACGGTCACCCTTATTTCTTATACGACGAGTCGGGAGATCTTCTTCGTGCACCTTCAAGTGCAGCAATGTCCAAGCTTGCCCTTCTCAAGATACGAGTTTTAGTATCTCGATTTGTTTGTGCTAATTATTTAAATCTTTGGTTCATGTGCTTTACACGAGCTTTTCATCTGTCGCTTTTCACATGTTTACGAATCGCTTCATTCGAGATGTGAATGCAAATTGCATGCGGATCACTGTATATTGAAAGCATGTTTTTTTCATGCATTTTTCATGCAGTATCTTCCAAACAAGAACAATATTTGTATCAACGATTAATCTATATTAAAGGGATATCTTCCTACATGAAATTTAAAAAAAGTTTGTGGATATTTTAAGATAGAATTTTTTTTATTATATTCCAAACATCTCAGTGAAATCCTGTATTATTTCGAAATGAAAAGGGAGTAAGTGTCATGCTATGAAAAAAATTTCTTAATTTCTTTTATTTAAAAAACTTCTTTTGGATATTGTAAGAACACTGTTTAGCTCAACAGATGTGATGAAATAACGAACATGATAATATATATTTGCACTGAAAGAAAAAATTGATCTTTTTCGAAGAGATGTTTCATATCATAAAAATATAAACATAGAGCAGTGCTCGGAATTAGAGCATCGAGAGTCCTCACGCTATACGAAAAATAATAAGTTACTATTGGCGCGGTAACTTTCTTACAAGTAACACTATCTAAGTGTCACACACCGATTTTAATAAGTTTCGAATATATTGTAGAAGTGATTTTCGAATATATTGTAGAAAACCGATTTTTTTCAAGATGGGTTTTCACCCCCTTAACGGTTTTTTGGGCACGTATAAAAAAATATGTTTTATTTTGATCTAGATTACAAGATATTCAAAGCTTATTAAAATCAGCGTGTGACACTTAGGTAGTGTTACTTGTTAGATCCGCGAAGGATTAGAAGCGCAGCTACTTCTTTAAATCTGCGGAAGCTTTAAACTTTCAGCTCGGCGAATTGACGTATCCACATGCACGTGATACGCGTGTGTTCGTATGTATTTCGTGAATTCTTATATTATATTTTAGTCGTGCACGACCTCGACCTCTGTTTTATAAATATTATCTGTGTAAGTCAAAAGTTATCTGTTCAATGTCAAGCCAGTGAGCCTAAATTATTATTTTATACATTGCTGTACATTGATAGTGGAGAATGGGAGGGATACCCACAGTGGTTTCCATAATGAGAGAAGACTATAGTATATACCGCTTAGATATCAGTATCCCTACTGATTCAATAACGTCAAGCACGTTGCAAAATTGAATAGAGCGTTTAAATGATTTATAATAAAAATAATCAGTTGCATATTGGTAAGTTAAAGGAACTTCATAAAATATGTGGTTCTTCAATAAAATGTGTACAAGTAAAGCACGTCTTGACGGCAAAACTGTTGTGATAACGGGAGCAAATAGTGGAATCGGCAAGGAGACTGCCAGAGACTTATACGCGAGAGGTGATATTACTGAAGTGATAATTTAAGTTATCCTAAACTTTAAAATTCGAGTAGATATTATGTACATTAATGAAATACAAATTTATTATATTGATCAGAAGACAAAATGTCAAATGACGTTGTTTCATAAATATATAACATATTATATAACATATAATTATATACTTCATGAGAAATATAATTATATTTATTTCTTTACTAAAATATTATACTTTTTCGGTTGTTTTTACTTCATTTACAATTTCACAAAAAAAATTTTTTACAACTATTAATAAAAAATATACTCTCAAACACATTCATATAAATAACGTGTGCTTTTTAGGCGCTAGAGTAATTCTAGCTTGTAGAAATATAGAAAAGACAAATGATGCAATTGAAGATATAAAAAACAATCCACCTTCATGGTAAATATATAAACTTATAGTATAAGAATCAATTAACTTGGATATTATTTTATTTAAATCATTCTTTCTCTATCTTTATGACACTGTATTTATTTTAATTGAACTTTTGCGTGTTGGAAGAAATATTGATATGATTTGTAAATCAATCATTATTTATAGGATAAAAAAGGATGAATATAAAAATAATGTAGGTGAGCTTGCGATCTATTTCCTGGATTTATGTAGTTTAAAGAACGTGAGAGATTGTGCTAAAAACTTGCTGACAAACGAAGCAGCTATTCACATACTCATAAATAATGCTGGTGTGGCTGCGCATCCGTATGAAAAGACAGAGGACGGAATTGAGACGACACTACAAGTCAATTATCTTGGCCATTTTCTTTTGACACTTCTATTATTGCCAAAAATGCAATCATCTTCTCCCAATTGCAGAATAATCAATATCTCATCACTTTTATATATATGTATGTAAATTGATATTATGATGACTGTGGACTTTAGAAATAAAGTAAAATATATTTTATTACGTTTAGTCGTTGTTGTTTAAAGTACAACTGTAACAGAGATATTTCATTGTAGTTGCTGACATAGATTTCAATGACATTAATCTGGAGCAATCTTATGGATCAGTAAAAAGTTATGCACAAAGCAAACTAGCAAGCATTCTGTTCGCCAAGGAACTCGCTCGACGATTGAACAGTATGTCAGAAAAAGAAATATGCATACTATAGATTGGGATAGATTACAATTTAATATTTTTAACAATTTAATATCCACTAGTTAATACTTAACAATCACTGATCAATTCTTCGAATCAATGATTCGAAACATACGATGAAAAAGAAACACACAAAAATCAATTTTTATGCAGTGATTTCGATTTTCAGAAGCAAATATTCACGGCATAAATACATACGTTTTACATCCTGGTATTATTCCAACCAAAATAACACGATATAGTAATAGTACAGTGTTTCCAGGTGCAAATTTTCTTTTTTGCATGTTTGCACGATTATGTCAAAATGTAGTACAAGGTTCACAAACAACAATATATTGTTCAGTTGCTGAAGAGATTGCCAATGAGACTGGACTTTATTATTCGTAAGTGTATACTATACGAAATTATTTTTCTATGAAAATAGTACAAAATTGTATTGGTTTTTATTATCTTTTTTTTGTATATAGAAAGTGCGGCGTTGCCACTACATATCGGAAAGCAAACAATCATCAATATGCCGAAAAATTGTGGAATGTTTCCTGTCGACTTTTACATCTGGAACCAGAACAAGATTTTAGCACGTTTTTGGAAACCGTTTCACGTCAAATGTTTTAAAAAGATTTTTTTATCTTTAAAGAAATTATGCAGAAATTTTTTAAAACATTTGCCAAACAATATTATTTGTCAATAAATTGCTATATTATATATTATTTGTAAAAAATAAAAACGGACTATAAAATTAATTGATTTTGTAAAATTTAGCATATCATATCAAGTGTTATACGTGTACATACGTGTGTACATACGTATAGACAATATATAATAATATGTTATATAATATTAATAAATGTGCTGGCGCGATGCTCGTGCAATGCACGCGGCGCACGGTGGGGCAGAATCCCAAAAAGCTGGCCAAAAACCCAAAAATAAAGTTTCTAGTTGGGGAATTTGAATTGTTGGGTTGGCTAGAGAAATATCCCAAGGGTCCGTTAGTATTAGGGTCAGATCCGTTATACCTGCTTTTAAAA
>VBVR01002854.1:0-20216 GCA_011638315.1 Tetramorium parvispinum | reverse complement strand
GGTGTAATACACTCTCATACCCGTGTTTCGAGGGAGAGCTTTCCACCCAGTGAGAAATAATTGGTCAAATCGATATCAAATCGATATCAAATCGATATCAAATCGATATCTTTTGCGTCGAAAAGACATATATCAGTCAACGTCGATTTGATCGTTTGTCTTTTCGATCGTCATTTCTCACTGGAACGCGCCTCGATATACCGCTTTATTAATAACGTTAATAGTACCGTTATATACAATAATACCGTTTTGCGGAATTCGTCCCGTTTGCGATACACGTATCGCGCGCCAATTTCCCTCGTACATTTCAAGACGTTTATCGCGTTTTTTGATCGATCATTAATTTGATTTAGCGCCGCGCGCTTTACGGATTGCGCGACGCTGGCGCGAAATTGGCAGCACTGTTTTTCTGATTGCTGCAACGTAACGTCGCGCGCGAAGCGGGACGATTTCGGACGGCGCGACGTCGCGACGAGCGATAAGTATAATCGCAATAAACTCTACGTTTTAAACTCCGGCGCGGCCTTTCTACTCCCGCCTTCCAGTCTTCCGTCGTAAAGTGATAAAGTGCACGTCGCGTGCGATTAATGTCGAGTGTGCCGTGCAAAGTACGCGATCGTCGTACACTGCTGATTAACGCGCGCGCGCGCGCGAGTGTAATTAACCCTATTTTCGCGAGTGTTGTGTGACTACTGAAGGGAAACAGCGAGCGCAGGCACCTAACCTGAGAGGAGGAGGAGGAGGCCTGGGAGGCATCCGGCGACGGCGGAGCAGCCCTGGGGTAAGGCATTTCGTTACTTATTTGTCATCTACCAGTCGCAGCATCATACATTTGTTCTCGGTTTGGATGATCTGTTTAACCCTTATATTCGCAGTTTTGCATATATGCAAAGCGACTTTCCCCGATGCTTTGTGTACTCTCCACAAAGTTTGAAACATGCGGCTTTGCATATCTGTAAAGAGCCTTTTCTATGTGTACTTTATCAGTTGTCAAAGGGAAGGGGAGTTCAGAGGGAGAATTTTTAAAATATTTTTTTAAGATTCCTTAAACAGTCATTATTTATTTAAAAAAATGTCTAGAATGTTATGAAAAATTGTGCATTTAAGTTTGTATCTATGAAAGTTCAAAAGCGTATATATTTTACAAGATATTTTTTTGGTAATTATCTCCTAAAATATTTAAGTATTTGGAATATACGAATAAGATTTGATAGACACAATATATATAATAATTTTTTGAGAGTTTTGTATATATTAATTTTGAGATAATAGACTTTTTTGTGGAAATTATATACAATAATTTTGTTAAATATCTATTTGCAGTATGTGAATAATATTTGATAGGCACAATATATAGGTATACATATTTGAATATTGGAATTAGTTATTGATATTAATTTCATAATTATTGATAATATTTTTTCGTAAATTAATTATCTAAATACCTGCATAATTTGCAAGATATACGAATAAGATACGCATATATCCGATACGCATATATAATTACTATTTGAAATAGTTTATCATTAAATTTGAGATAATTGAAATAACTAAATATTTATTTCAAGATTAATTTTAGGATGATAGAATAGTTTTTCGAAAATTATGTCATTATGTTGTTGGTATCTATTTGCAAGAGATGAATAAAATATGCACAATATATATTATTATTATGATATATTGAGATATTTAAATATTAATCTTTTCGGCGATTGCTATAATTTGAATTTTATATTTGTGTGTTGTAGCTCAACGAAGTTTTCAACGAAGTTTTCTCTACTGCTAAAACTCCGCTGTTGCGCATCGTATCTGTAAGTCATGTTATCTTCTATTTTAAATTATACAATTCAAAATTCACCATTCAAAGCCAATTGAAAATAAGAGGTAAGAATTAATGTATATAATATAATTATATTATATATATTTTAAAAAAGATATGGTAACAATGGGAAATGGCTGAATAGAATAGAAGAGTGTCTTTTTGTACATGTATGTAATGTACATAATATGTACACAAAGTATCCTGTATGTTGCATCTTCATCGATATTCCCTTTCATTTTACCGCTCAGTAATTTCACTTACTCCGAATACTTGCGATTGCTTCAAAATCTCTAAGATTTAAATCGCGAAAATTCGGACAAGGAAATATAGATCGTTTTATGGTCGTAAGAAGTATGACAATGACATCGGAGCGTCCTCACGTCTTTTTGCTCGTTCCGTTCTCCAAAGCTTTTTTCTTTCAATCTCTTACTCGCCCTGTCTCAAGCAGTTTTGTTCCTTTTAGCTCCTTCGACTATCGGTGGTGTATTCATCTTCCCCAACTCGTTTCCTTTCTATTCTTTTTTTTTGTGTTTCGCTGCTACAGATATGTTAATCACGCCGACTTTATCGTTATTCTCGCGCCGGAATTAAGATCGCTCGTGATTCTATATAATGCGTTTCAACTATATAAAAACCTTATATAATCCTGGTCTTTTTTGCCAATTATTTAATGCAAGAAATATGCAAGGAAGCGCGTTAATGATTTTTATAGTATTAAACAGCCTCAATATATTATGCAGTTATTTTGTGAATCTTTATTCAAATAAACATTATTCCTTTGATTAATAACGAATGACATCAGTGCATATATATTCATTTTCTATCATTTTTCGTTTTTTACTCTCATAATTCATTACGTGATTATTAAATATTTAATGATATTTTAAATTTTCAAAATTATTTTACATAGTTCTAATAATTTGTCTTTCGAGACGCACACTTCCTGTCTAATACTATAAAGTTATTTTTTTTTAATTGACGTTGATATGTTCGTAATTTTGAAGACGTAGTATAAAATATGAGTTATAATCTGTTTAATATTTTACTAAACAATTATGTAATTTACTACTTAATTAAGCGAAACTTGTGAGACTTTCATAATCTAAATACATGAAAAATAAAAGCCTAAATTAATAATTCCGTTATTTCTTATAAAAAATTAGTATCTTTAAAAATGTATATTATATTATTTTCAAGATATGTACATAATATTTTATATATAATTGATTTTTATTCAATACATATCTATAAACAATATTCTGTCTATATTTCTAAAAAATGATCTAAACCGCTGTTTTATTTTGCGTTGCTGAAGAAAATGCTGGGTTGTGAGAGTATTAGGTAACTCTAGACCGAGAAATATAATTTCTCGGTCTAGAGTTACCTAATATTCTCATGCTCATTTACTTTAATGCACGTCATCACGAGGATAAATAATGCCGCATAAGTACACGTTTAAATCATTATACTCTTCTTTTCTGCGTCATCGTCTCGCAGACTTAATGGTTACCCACTTAGCATTATGTGTGCTTCTGTTTGAGAAGTTGGAATTTCGCAGCGTGAATCCGGGGAATTTGGAGAAACATGTAGTAGAATAGGTCGACGTCTAGAAGGGCGACGACAATGATGTCGAGGGCTCTCGTCTACTCTTTCTTCTCCACCCGTTGCCTTCTCCCTTTCTTCCTCCTCTCGCTTTCTCCTTCCATTTTCTTTCAGGCCGTTTCCTTTTCAGTCTCTTTCACCTCCGATTCTCTTCGTCTTTCATTTTTCGTCACCGGCTCTACTTGTTCACCTCGCGATGGTTCGTAACGGATAATAAGCTCTTCTCGGGGTCGTCCGACTTTCCGCGGGTGTGCCTGTAGCAGAAATAAGACGCGACTTCTTCGTACCGTGAGGCAATTGCTTTTACTTCTAGCTTCCCATGAGAATTCCGCGAGTCTCTCCGTGGCTCTTTGCCAGCCTGTGTAAGGGAACTCAGTGATATGTATTCGCCCTGCATGTACATATATAGCTACAAACTTGCAATTGCCGTGTGGATATAATAAGTAATACAGTAAATGAAATCCCATCATCGAAGTTAGATTTAAAATATGTCGAATTCTATTCCTGGCCGAACTTTTATTTACTAAATATTATTTGTGTAATATGGCCATTGTAAACACGTAAAACTTTCGACGCGAATGTAAAGGAGAAATGCATTTTTTACGTATATATTAATGTGGAAGATTTGACTAAAATTATATTTTCGGAAGAATTATATCTGAAAAATCCATCAACACCTTAAAAGCGAATAGAATTGTGTGAAGATAGATATTTATTTCTTTCTTACTAAATTTTTAATTTCATTTGAAAGCAGGAACGACTTTCTCATAAGAATATTCATTTTTTGCACAATTTTTAATTTAGTTTTCTAATTATTCATTTACAAATTATTTTTCACAAATGCAAAAGATTGCGCTGTATTATTTGCATGAATTAGTTTTCCTACTTTGATCCCCTGCTTTCTCACATGATTTCTCATCTATATGATTATGACTGCTATTATACAAATCGAGAAACCGCGCTATCTCTGACAAAGGAAGCCATCTCGATACCAACATTCTCGAGATTGCACGAGTTTCGCCATTTTTCGAGCCGTTTCAGATTCGCGACTCAGATCAAGCTATCTTATATGACAATGTTACGTGACAATCTTACGGCAATACTCCAGTCTCTAAGGACGCGCCCGCGACATCCTATGAACTTTGAACTTCCTTTAGTGTAGACGCCTGGGCATAACCTGGGATCGAT
Organism: Tetramorium parvispinum; assembly: GCA_011638315.1. NCBI lineage: Eukaryota > Metazoa > Arthropoda > Insecta > Hymenoptera > Formicidae > Tetramorium > Tetramorium parvispinum. The sequence goes on along the minus strand of VBVR01002854.1, from coordinate 15,604 downwards.
CGTCGAAAGAACGCCGACCCAATTCGCTTCGTCGACGCTCTCTTATAATGAAAGCAGCTACCGGACGCCGTCTTGGGAAATGGGCCTCTTTCGCGAGACAAGATATTGTTGTGGTCGATTCTTATTCCGGCACACGAGCAGATAGGGTAGAATACTATGCTCAACATGGTATCGTATTTTCTTTCCTTCCCGATTTTTTTCAGTGACTTCCGTTAAAAAGCCCGTTATATCGTGAAAAGGGTCGTATTTATGTCTACATAGATCGCTCTGTGGTGGAGTAATAAGACGCTTATCGCCCTTATCATTCAGGATGGGAAAAGTGCTTTGAAGAAGGCAATAATAGAAGCGAGCTACGACTGACATATATATATATTTGCAATCTTTATAATAATTCATATTGAACAAAATGTATAAAATCAATAATCGTCACGTAGATGCAAAAATTGAAAATTATTTAAATATGGTAAAATAAAAAAATAAAATTTGAATATATAGAATTTTGGAATAAAAATAAAATGAAAATCTTACAATTTTATTGATTGACTGTTAATCGAGTAATTATTGATTATTGAATTAATATTATATTGTTAGACTTGCAGACTTGCACTACATTTAATTTATGTTCGTATTGTACAATGAATATCTTAAGAGTAAAAAAACAGTAAAAATAATAAGATTTTTATAATACATAGAATCATTACTGTCTGTTATACACGAGATGCTACTTGCGTACCATTGTATAGATATGTACTATCTGAAACGCGCGTGCTTCTTTTAGAAGGACACGACGATAACCAACATTTGACTCGTTGAATATTTCCGTCACGTACACCGCGAATAACACGTCCAACACCGTTCAAGAAATGAAAACCATAAATTCCTGGAATCTCCATTTTTAGCGTAGTGCCATGTAGATGGTGGCTTCGTCAAAATCGAATCAGCTGCCTAATCTTGTACCGCGTGTTGCATATGATGATACTATGCGATCATCGCATAATAATCTTGCAGATATATTTTCTCGATTCGCTTGCATGCAAGATACTTTAAATGTAAATTTGGAAGGTTCTTTTTCTCAGATTAATACTTAGCTTATCAATTAAGAGCATAAACATCTAATGTCTGTTTATCGATAAATCGGCTATAATATTTTCTGTTATTGTATTCTGTTTATTGTATTGATTCCTTGTTATTATAAAATAATAATTATAGTAATTTTTAATATATTTTTAGTTTAATATGTAATACAAAAATCTATACACATAAATCTATAAATAAATATAAGATAAACATCGATTAACAATTAATTAACGAAATTCTGTTTATGCATTCGTTATTTATCTTGAAAATAAAAATTTTGAGTAAGGCATTCTAAGTTTGTCTTTTCCGTTAAATCGCAGTATTTAGAAAATGTTGCCCTGAACACAACGTGATGAAATAAATTTGCGAACAAATAATGTGTTGTATGTTATCGCGCGTTTTGCAATTTGAAGTAATTTGCTGGTAAATAACCAATCAGGATTCAGTCTTGCACATTGATGTATAATAAATTTCTAATCGAAGTCTTTGTTTCAATGACGTATTCACGAGCTAATAAAATAGCGGCGCGATGTTCATGAGCGAGCTTAATAAACATACACACCAAGTTGAATAGTCTGGATTTTAGCATCGAGTCGCCGCAATTTACAAGGCTACACTGCTGCAGTATATTAGAGGGAATGTGGGAATAGGGAAGCGCTATATATACGAGAATTACCTGTGATGAGGTTTGGCCGCACGATAATTTATTACCTTGCAAACGCGTGTTCATGACGTCAGCGCGTACTATCCCATGTGACAGTTTAAAAACGAAGTGATCATAAAGCAAAATTTTTAATTGTCGCGTACATTCGACAATTACGATATCTCTGCGTTTGTTAGTTAAATTAAGAAAATTGAATTATACGTTACTACGGGTCGAGTCGAGTTTCCTCGCAAAAATTATTGTTGGGCAGATGGCGTGAAACATATATCCTGCAATTAAATGTAATTTAATTATTATTTTATTGTTATTCTATATGAATACAGGCTATTTTCTGATATTCGGGATACGTTGCAATTTCGCAATTAAACGCGAAAATAATAATGCCGACTGACGTTGCGAGCGGCAACGTTCAACTAACCGCGAGCGCGATGAGGTTCGAGTTTCTTTGTCTTTTCTCTTGTACTGCGTCTTTTTCAGAAGTACAGTTGTAACAGAAGGTAGCTCCGCTATTCGTCCGCGTCACGGTAACTCTGTCGGCGTCGTGTCTCAGCCGAGAAAGATAGAGCACATCGAGTTGAAACGGGACAACGTTACCTTTCCAATTTTAAACTATTTCATATTCAGAACCCGCCCGTATGATATTCAGCAGCGAGGCATTAGCATGTAAAGGGTGTAGCAAAGAACGAAAAGTGGCAGGGTGCGAAGGAGGGTCCGAGAATAGACGGTAGCGGTTGTAACTAGGCGTCCTTATCCGTAATAATACTATTAGGATGTGGCTGGAGCCAGTGGGTGTGTACTGCGGATCAGAAACCCCGATGCATTGACCGTGAACGCGACAAACGACCGTCTCGCCAAAATGTTCTGCGAAATTTTCGGTTAGAATGAGCGCAACCTCTCTTTCGAGAACCCGAAAGCGACTAAAGCTTTTGTCGGCTCATCGACAACGGGAATGTATCGATCGTTTCATTGCGCGGTCGACTTTTATTGCCCGTAGATAAAATTTTGCCGTTGAGCTTTCCAGCAGAATGCACAAACTCATAAATCGGCGTTTATCCTATCGCGTGTTAATTCGCGGCTATCTATCGTGCCGATTGCAACGCTTCATATTTGCATTTTTTAACGATAAGCTCCTGCGGTCGCAGTCACGCAATTCCTTAGCGACTGCTTTTAGAGCTAAAACAACGCATTTTTACAGAAACGTAAGAGATCTGCGAAACATATGATATTACATCGTATACATTACGCAAACTTAAAAGCTTCTTCTTTCTTCTTGGAAAGTTACATTTTTCCAGATGCAAGATATGCACTCGCATTGTCAATTCATCATTGTGTCGTTTCGATTTATGAATGCGAATATAGAACACGATATGCTTGATGGAACATTATCACGTCATTGTGCTTTACATTAAAAATATTTTATATATGCAGTTTTAATGCAGCATCTTTTAGATGTTGCTATGTGGTTTGTATAATTATCATTGTTTATGAGCGCATTGTCATGAAGATACTGATGATTTAATCTGATGAGATTGCATATTTCTGTCCGACGGAAATATCTGTATTGGTTCACTGAAAACGGGTTTGCGCGTGCAAATTATATCGATCACGCGATAATCACTGTCGAATCAAAATTCACTCAGAATATATTTAGAAGCTATGTCCGAGAATAAAAAGATCTCGATAAGAGAGTCGGAGCGAGATCAATTAATCCGATGGGACATGATGCACTCGGAAATATCGAGCGGCGACAGGCGTGAAAGAGGTTTCGCCTTCTCCGATCTCAAATTGGCGGACAGAATTGACGGTTCGATTTGATGAGAGCGTGCTGGTGACTTTTACGGGCCGTGAAATTTTATCGTTGTACCGAGAACGGAGTACATCGTGAGTTGTATTGCCAACAACTCTCATCACGGAGGTAAAATTCATTGCGACGATGAAATATATATCGCCAATCCATTATCTTGTATCTGCGCTTCCATAAAAATCCGAGAATGTCATATGTCAATCGAGATCTGAATATTTATGTTGTATAAAAATACTATTAGCCAATATTAATACAAAAAGAATATCGAAACAAAATTTCCAGTAAATTATAATTATTCATAATATATACATAAGTAAATTATCATACACGTGTAACTAAAATTCGTACAAATAATTACTCACATATTATTATTATATGTATAATTAAAAGATTGGTAAATACATTCGCTTACATATTACAATTTCGGAAATAAAGCGTAGATTTAATATTTTCTGTCGTCAAAACATTGATGCAATTATTTTATCGCGACACAAAATGACGATATGAAATTTACAATATGTTTCTGAGCCATCATTGTCAACATGTGACAAATACCGTGTCTTTTTCCAAACCGCAAACCGCAACTCGGAAATCACTCATTAGAGGCGCGGAAATTCTAGTCACAGTTTTCCACGGAGTTCGACATTCAACGCACAACGGAGCGGAAGCAAATCCATCGTGAAACTTGGTCCTGCTCTACATGCTAATATCTGTCCACTGAATATCAAGGCGACATGCTCGAATATTAAATCGCGGAACTCTCAGGACAAACTCGAGCACGATGGGCCGCTCGTTCTCGCGCTGAGGTGCTCGGCGATGGGAGGGAGATAGAACGGCTGAAAGATAGATACCAAGCTGACAGGTCCGAGAGACCTGAGCCCAGACTAACGAACTGCTAGTTTGTACGGTTACGGTGGTTAGGTATCACTCACTTAATATGGATGATGTGTATCAAAATACGTGATATAAGTTCTGTATCGTTCTACATCACATCGTATAATTTACATTGTTGTTACGAGGTAAAATTTGGGTATCACCATGATAATTAATTTATATTAATAAATCCAAACTTTTAGTAAAACACTATCAAACATATTAATTTACATATTTATGTGGTACACATACACACGTATGATATTATAATTTTCCTTGGTAAAAAAGTTTGCTAAAATAGATAAATCAGGTTCTATCAATTGACTTGAATAGATTGTATTAATTTTTTAAAGCGATACATAAGTACGTGTGCGCGCGCGTATGTATATCACATTAAAAATACATATATATTTTTAATATATATATCAGTAACATAATTGCAAACCAGAAAATACTATTTTAAATAATACATTCACGTTTTTTAATACAATTAATATCAGTTTTATTTTACATTGGTTCACGATCAATTACATTGATTTAATCAGCGGATTACATTATTATCCCTCAAACGAAATTATGAGAGTTTGAGTTGAATTTCTGTTGTTAGACGCGAAAGCTTTATATGGTTGGATGTGAATTAACGTGCACTTCCGTGGCACTGTAACGAATTACACAACCGATGGAGACGTTATCATTGTTAGAAGAAAATACTTCAACAATATTACCTATAATGCCTACTCAATTTCCAGGATCGATTCTCTTGCACTTTAGATAATGGGATATTTATTTTTCTTAGCCTTTGCGTAATATCAAATAATAACAACAAAACAGGCGATACATTAATTACATATATTGTTACGCAGCGACCTGGTAACCAGAAATCAACAAAGCTTGTTTGAATAGTAAATTAATATCATTGAAACGCGTGAACAATCGGATATCGATATATCGGGGCGACAATATACTCATTTTCGATAGATGATAGGTTTAGCGGCGAGGATGTGTGCCATCGGATTAATAGAAGCAAACAAACTTGCTTTCTCTCCGCACTATCGTGTACCGTGATAAATTATATCTAGTGTCGGCAGTATTGTTCTACAAACGATCGCTATCTATTGCGTGTAATCCATTCTTGAATGCCTTGCACAGTCGGATATTAATCTCTCCCGAAAGTGATGGTGCAATAAACAACGTTACTGTAAGTAAAAAGTATCGTTGCATGAAACTTTTGGAAACAGTCGCACTACTAATGAGCCATATGTTTCTAAATGTCGAAGTTTTAACCGGAGTAATAGAATAACTAGGATTCTTTGAAATAATTTTATTTCCGAAGAGGAAAATTTAATTAATCGTCGTGATCCATTGAAATTTTACCACAATTGAAATATGTTCGTTAATCGCATAATGAAGTAATGGTATATCAGCTCGGCAAATCCTTTTAATAATAAATTAAATAATCTAGCAATCCTTAGAGAATAAAATTCCCATGCGAGAAGACTGTACGTAGAAAGCCTTTGTTCACTCATAGCTTGCAAAAATATGAAATGGGATAGTCGAAAGAATGAACCGAGAAGGCGTGAAAGGAACGTATTTGGTCGCAAGAGAAAGATGAATGTTAACGAGAGAGCGAGCTGCAGCATGCAGCCGAATAAAAGGGAAGGAAAACAGCGCGGAAATGCAATATACGCTCGTCGAGTCGAATACGGTGAACGAAGCGGAGAACGAAGTCGCGGAGGCGATGTGTCCTGCCGATGATAATAATATGCATCCTAGAAAATTACATTCTCGTTACTTCGTGGAGCGACTAAATGTCGCACGAGAGATCCGGTTAGAGCTCGAGTGCGATGGTGAAGAAGAAGCTTGGAAGCGGATGTAACCAAGTGGCGGCAGCTGGGAAACGTGAATGTATTTGTGAATGTGCATTTGGCATAACGATCTTCGTCTTCTACCGCGTGAATGCGAAAAAAAAGTCGAAATAGCCGGCTCTTGGATCGTTTATAAGTAACTAAAAAGAAATTAAAATTAAGATAATTTTCATGTTCGCCTTATTTTAAACTTGAACATTTTCAATTCGATATGCAAGTTTCAGTAGTTATTTATTTCTAACACTTTTAAATGTTATTTTTTTATGATTTTATATAAACATATATAAATGCGTTTCATCATGCGATTAATTATATAGATTATGCGCATAACTTAGCGAACTTTAAGAAAAATATACATACTTTTTAACAATAGCAATTACTGAGTACAAATAACCGCGTTAGACGAAATGGCTGAGAAATTTAATTTGCACGTGGCGGTATACTTCCTCGTAAAGTGCTCTAAATATGAATTGTAATCACAAAGTTTACACATAATTTTGATATAACTTCATTGCGGCTTTGTGTAAACCTTACACCGTCTTACGTGCATTTTGCGCAAGGTTTTTCTCCTTTATGCTATCCAACGGAGATCGGATCGATAAACAAGATTTTCGCTATTTGGCAACAACACCGTAAACATTGTGGTATTCGCTCCGGAAATCCGTGAGTGGAAAATTCGGTCAGCGGATTGAATTTCGTTGCCAAATATGTCAGTAGTCTCGAATAACGTTTGGGAATACGTTACAAGAATTCTATTTAAGAGGTACATGAACAGAATATTCGTTCTTTCGAAATTGTTTGGGCTGTGTTAAGAAAATAGGGTTGAGAAATAAACTTGCAAAATTAAATAGAAGTAAATAAAGCGTGTTTGTAAAAAATAATACAAAAGAAGTCAGCGAATTGAGTTCTTGTGTGTAGGTCGTGAGTGAACGATTAAACATCTGTACGAAGTTAGTCACATGAACGCCTTTAAATTGCTCGTTAATCTTCAGTTCTCAAATCGAAGGGAACACTTTTTTATACTCATCCGGAATGGTTCTTTAAGTCCCGCAAAGGCGAATTGATTGACGTTAGATTTTCCTGACTATTTGTATACGCATGCTGAATAAATCGCAATCATTAAGAGTCTTTACAAATCGAAGAGGGCGTTTTGTGAGTTCGTGTTATGGATGACTCATCCTCAGATTGCTAAGATTTTGCAGCAACTTCGCAAGTACCCTCTCTCGTTAATCATGGGCGATACTTGTCAATAGGAAGTTTAGGACGGTAACTAGCGCGTAGTTAGAGTATTCTCTGCTTTGTTAATCGATAAAGAGCTTTCAAATAAAACTACAAAGCGATCGTCAAAGAAATCGCTCTTGAGCGAGCAAGTTTTAATCGTAGAGTAGATAGTCAATTAACAACGAAAAGATTGGAGTAAGGGCTATCGTCGCGAAAAGTTTTTCGGTCTAATCATGACAAGAAGGCAAGGTGCATACCTAAATGGAAAGTATAATGAATCAACTTGAAAATGGCTAGAAACATTTTTCATGTTTTTCACATATTATACATATACGAAAATCTTGATACCGGATTTGTAATAATTGCTTAAAAAAAATAGTAAAAATGGAGTAAAAATTCATTAACCCTGTCAGAATCGTAATAAAAATGAATATAAATCTAAAACGCATAAAATGACTCGTGAATATTAAAACTGGTCAGAGATTCAAAAATTGTTCGTTTACGCATCTTTTTCCGGCAAACCTCTATTTTATTCTGACTCTTGAGTAAAAAGCATGCAGGAGCATTAATGGCGGTCGACGATAATAGATGGATAAGAAATCTTTGCGCGTGAGCAAACTTTCTGGAAAACTGATCGTTAAGCTACTTTTTTGAAAGCGGAACATTAATAGAAAGTAGGGTAATATTCTATTCCTGTATTATCCGTTAGTCTCAAATCTTTGCACAAATATATCACAAATGTTAATAGTGGTTTGAATTAAAAGATAATTTTAATTGAAAAGCAGGGATACGTAGGAATTTAATCTTCTCGCTGACATTAATTACATTCGTGGGGTTTAATTTCTATCACGCTCGTTATATAAATTTCCAGCTGTCACCGTTTTATTGGAAAGAAAACTATGCAATAAAATAGACTAAACCCGTTAAAAACAGTATAAAATTTATCTCACAGTAATTATTATTATATTATTTTACGTTATCTTGCGCCTTTTGGAGATATGCAGTCTGTTTTAATACGTTGTTTCATTTTTATACAGGTTGAGAAGTGATTGTAATTACATTTTCATTCTCACTCATTCTCTTTCTGAGATAATAAATTTTTTGAAAAATTTTGCACAACTTGTATAATTTCGATAGTATAATATAAACATAAATTTCAAACGATAAATTGTGCATTTACGTTATTAACTAGAACTTAAGTTTGTGTTCCATTTGAACAGAGTTTCCTGTGAGCGATTAGTACAAAACGGAGCGTGGAATATTAATTGACATCGAAATGGCAGATTCGCTCGATTTAGCATCGACGAAATTTCACGCTTGCATGGCTTGACATAGAAACACGGTCCTTCGATCTAGTGTTGTACCTACCGCGCTTCGAAACTAATGACGTTAATAGACGTTAAGCGTAATGGAAGACTAATTATAACGACGTACACTGTTATACTTTTTCTGTCGTTGTAGTACAGTCGAGAACATAGTGGTTATACCGGAACGGTACCATAAACTCGCAACGTAATGGCATATCACGTTCGAGCTATGCACTGTACTGTGCCGCGCCTGCCTCGTACGCATCGGGTACGACACAGCCCATGGCGCGCGGTACGTGCTTTATCCGTTTTTTCTCTTTTTTATTTATTTATCTTTAACAAGGCTCGGCAATTTTTGGTTTCATCTTGCGCCACCACACCGTATGCACTTCCCGAGCTTTTCCATGTCCCGCATTTTGCCCGATCCGCAGCGTCAATAACGCGACGCTTTTGGAAAACTTCCAAACTCGCTCGGCTGCATACCACTCTCCGGTTAATTCCAATTTATAGTTTACCGTATAAAACCGTGTAAATATATGCGGGCTCTTAAGTCGCAGCGCCCGTGACTCAAGCAGGTCTTTTATGGAAAATTTGTCCGCGCACCTTCCATAGAATCTTGTTCGCGCTCACGATTTCTGATCTCTCGCAATTGTTACTTGATCAATTATCCCTTTCTCCTCTCAGCAGCTGCTGTAACAATAGTGTCATTGTGATGGATTAACGATGATATACGAGGTCAGTGTTGTTATTACTCACCGCACCGCAATAACCCGCACTCATTGGATATCACTGTCATCCAGGTCGGCTCGTCTCCGGTCTAGCATTTTTGTAATCCAAATTCAATAAAAATGCAGTTATTGTGATAGGCACTCACTTTTTCTCCAGTGTTCTCGTTTATTGACACTTGTGTCACGTGGCGAATCAATTCGCTTTGCGTTATCATTCACGTAATGTCATTCTACAGATGCGTCGGGTATTGTACGCACTGGCATTGTTTAATAAGAGATGAGCTTTCCGCACGGTGGGATTCTTTCAATTTTGATCAGGATGGATATTACTCGATCCCATCATAAAAGTGGCAATCGAATCATAAGGAAATTCAGTTGATATATTTAAATTTAACGAACAATTCAATAGTCTCGTTATTTCTATTAATAAAAGCATGCTGTTGCAAGGCATATTAAAATAAATTATATAATTATTTTTTGAATAGGATATGTACATGTACATTTTTATGCGTCTCTTTACGCAACAAATTTTAGAGAATACAAAACAGTAAATCAACTTTTTTATCCATTAACTTTTATCCATTGCATATATATTTTTCATATCGTTAACAAAGTTTTGACATCATACAGATAATTAACAGATGCTCGTATATCATTACAGTAATCCATTAAGATTAAACATACGGTTTATCTACGATAAATCATTATAAATCTTTTATTTTGCTACGATTCGAAAAACTGATGTGTCACATATCTGTTTCGTGTATGTAGACTATCTCATAAGCTTGCGAGAATATCGTGCTTTCACAGCGTGTTTTACATAAATGATTCTGTCTGAAATAATCCTGTTTTACAGCTGTATAAGAAGTTTTCGTTTCAAGTATCACGTGTTATCGAGAACGTGAACTATGAGAAAGATGAGGTATGGTGTTAATGGGACGGAAGTTATCAGCGATATTATTGCACGCCTTGGCATTTCATCGTGTAGCTCGTTGTCGCGCGCTCTCGATAATGGACGGGCAATACGACGCATAGTATGCGACGTAGTGCATAATTTACGCGCAAGCCACGACCATATTCGGTTAGATGCCTTTCTAGAGGTCAGGCATACTCGTGGATAACCCTTCAGGAATTTCTAATCGAAGCTGCTCGAGATACACTTGGCGTGAATTCACAAGCATCCGATCTCTATCGCGCTTGCCAATTATTAATGAGAAGCTAAATGCTGAAGTGTTGTCAGTACACCGTGTTTACTATGCTGTTTACTTTTCATTAGATTTAATTTTATAAAATTTTTTTTCTTCAACCTCTTGTATTTTGAAAATTAATTGGATATAAAATAAAAATGCTATTCTTTCTGGTTTAATTATTATCAATAGTGACGATAATGAGTTTAAATATTAACGTTTATTGTAACATTTTCACAAATTTCAACGCAAAATCTAAGAATTTCAATATTTAAACTTTTAAATTAGAGATAGAAGATTTCTTTTATTAAATATATCGATCGTTGCGGGTTAGGGGCTTTAATAGGTTGTACATCAACGAAATATTTATTTAGATATGACTTCGTATCGAAGATATCATCTCACGAAGTAGAAATCGAATAACTTTTGTTCATTATCAAAGTTCTCGGAGTCTCCAGCTAAGTTAGAATGAATAGCTGTTATTCCGCTCACGTAATTCACATTTCGAGTTCAAGGTTGGAGTTTCGTTACTAGTCCTATTTGCAGATCATAGAGCAAGTTCTAGTGTTCCATACGCAATCGCGTCCATCTAGATGTTTCCATCCGGGTCCGCTCGTTTAACTCGCTGGATCCCGTTGACCCGTGCAATTCGACATGACACTCACGAGAACTACGTCTCTCTTGGGAATGGTAAGCCAAACTAACAGCGAACGCCGATGTGCAAGGCCGATGCCGGATATGGTGACCCTTGTGTGAAGCGTTGCCCAGGTGAATAACTATACACGCGTGAATACACGCGTTAGCCGCGTCAGCAATTAAGGTAATGGCCGTGTAATCGTTGCGGTCGATTTACAGAAGGAATTTTCGATCCATACCGCGCGACACGTTTCATTCGCGTTATGCTGAAAATTGTCGAATCTCGCTCGCGCCCGTCTAATTTAACTTAATATTAAATTAATGACACGCGGAGTTACGATTCAGACGATTATGTTATTGCGTTGCCGCACGCACTTGACCATGGTGCAATATATGACGCATATTAAATTGACCTAGTAAATTGTAATTACTTTATAGTTCATTTACTATAATACTAGCGTGAGAATTATTGATGCCTAGTAATACCGATGTAGAATTGTGTTGCACACGTGCGATGTATATCTAGATAGAGTTACTAGATATATGTATATCTGCATATAGTACACTGCAGAGAATACGAGAATACATGTACATTAATATGACCAACAATTACCGTAATCGTCTTTACGGTCACGTTCCAGAGAGGTTTCTTATTTGCACAATTCCATAAAAAAATATGTCATAGTATTCGTAATATTATAATTGCCAGCATTATCGATCACGGTATCAATCATCAACGTATGCAAATATCCCATGTGACGGGAAGTGATATTAAAAATGGCAAAAGACGCAATTATCTCAGAGTAATTAATTACACTTAGCCTTCCGTGTTGTTGCCATTCTTGTCATGCATTAATCTAAGTACACTGATATTAATCAGTTGAAACATCGATATAGTTAACCGTTGCGTGTGGTAATCGAAATGTTACGTTGAGTAATTAGCGGCAGGCCCAGGTATAATCAATCAAGCGTCGTCCGCGAACGAGCGGCGATGCATAAATACGCGAACGAAATGATTGCGAACACGTCCGTACATATTTATGTACATACGTGTATGTATGTTTTGAGGATGCATAAACATTTCCATCGCATGTATATATATTAACGTTGCGAGTACCTAAACGCGTTCACATAAAATCAACAATTAGGATGATAATGCGCGAGAGCTCGCTGACTTGGGAAGGAGCGTGTGTTAATTGCGAATGACCGTTCGTTCGTTCATCTTGCTTTAGCAGATCTATTTAAACATGAACTACTTGCGGACGCGAATTACGCGCCCGTCCGAGAAACGCGATCGTAGACATTTAGCTGTATTTATTTTCTGTGCGCTCGCATTCTGCAAATTTGCAAGTCATAATGTGCTAATTCCGCATCGTGAATTTTAACAGGATTTGTCGACGTAACTTCGTTCCGTCGTGCGCCCTTCTTTATTATCTTGCCGTTCGTACGTCACATTTTTATTCAGCGTTTCCGCGGCTGTAGCAATTTGCGTCACTCCAAACGACAATTTGCACGTCGCGTGCGGGTGGTAACTGATTAGTCGCTTTCGCATTGATTATCGGCCATAAACTGGCGTACGAAATTTCGATCACGTAGATACGCATCTGTATTCATTCGGCCATTCGCACATACGCGCATTAGCAGCCTCAACGGAACTTCAGACAATACAGGATGCGTAAATGTCTCTGCGTGTCCCTGGCAAAGCCGAGTGTTAATGCAATACTTTATGCTTTACTCACCGTATGCTGGACATTGTGGAACTTTTTGGGATGTTCCTCAATGATACGTGGGGAAATGTAACACTTCATTCCATTTAACTGCAACAAAGAAGCACTGATAATTAGTGCAAAGTTGAGCTGAAACTTAGAAAAATTAATATCAATTGGAGATATTTAATTATACATTTGAGTTTGTAAACACGAGAAAGGAGCTACATTGTGTGTAAATCTATTTATATCCAGCCGTTAATTTGCTGGAGGAAGAACCATTTTTCGCTCGATATAAATCAACGTCGTTCGTACCAACTTTCAAGATCCTTCCAGTAAAAATTATTGGCAATCGTAAGCCGTGTGTATCCCCTTTGCGCTGATGTGGCTACACACACACACGCGCGCGCGCGTGTATATGTATATATATATATATATGATGTGGTATATACAGAACGTTCGATATATCTTGCTGTTAAGCTAGGATATCTAGAGATGACACGCCTGACGTCACATCGAGAGACCCTGTCAAGTTGAATAGTGGGGACTGTTAAATTATTTTTAAAGTAATTTGCTAGACTCAAACGTGAGTTTTTGATGTCATGGAATTAATGTCACATACGATTGTAATTTCTCACGTCTTATTTCATGGAATTGTCACCTTTGTTACGGCGAGTATTATTGACAATATTTCTCGACTCGCCTTAACACTAACAAAATATTTGCTAATCTTAAACAGCAAGATTGGCGTATAGCGATAGGTCGTTAAAACAGCTGCGCGCCGTACTTGATAGCAACTATGTTAAGCCAAAAGCACCGTTTTCAGCAGCACCCATCTAGCTTCCGTGAACTTTAACCTGCCATGTTGACGGAGAAGCGTAAACTTATTACGGCACTCTCTGATGGACCACTTTTAGAGAGCGCAGGTTGAGTAGCCGTGGTACTTTCGCACCGTGTTACGTAGATGGATTCACCGAAGGATGGTGGATTTGCTCGTGTATCATAATCATTATTAATTTCATTGTCACGATGTCACGTACATGGATACATCACGCGCGACTTGCATTATCGTATTTCGTACGGGATATGTTATGTCGATTCTAAGACGATACTTTAATTATCACATTACCGTGTAATTATTGAAAAAGACATTAGATGTTTACACTGCATCTCGTTCAATCTACAATTTTGCAAAATTTTGATTTCAACATTTCGACATTTTGGAAGATATAACTGGCATCGATTTTTTACATATCGTGCAATAGCTTCTTATTATCTTCTTTAATACCAATAAATTGGAACATTTGTCTTAGTGCTTTAAAATCGCAGGATAAAAGAATTATACTTTGCACAAAGTTATTGAATGTTCTTGCGAAGGTAATCCTTGTGCTGCTTGGATTGCTCGTCTGCTTTAGTATGATTTAAATGCATGTACTTTATGGTAGAAACTTTTTTTAATAAGGGAATACCGTGTCCTTTTGTTGCGTTTATTCGATTTTATTTCAAAGACGACATTATTTCTCAGATATTTGTGTTACATTATATTTTACTCGTACGTTCTTACAAATGAGTAATTATTATATACTATTATAAAATTATTATTGCACATGGAAGGTAGATCTTCTTGAAATTATTAAACCGTTAATTGCTTTCATGTTTACAAAGTATTTTTGTTTCATTATAAATAAGCTCTGTGTAATATTAAGTCGAATCTTGCGAATATGAAACAATTACGAAATTTTTTCTTGGATATTTTTTCTAAAGATACGGACGCACTTTATATACATATATGGGCCTTAATTAGATTGTACATTTTTTTCTTATTACTTGGAACAAATTCAATCTCATTGATTTTCAAAGGACCGTGACCTATATTTCCTTTGGCAAACTATTTTCCATTTCTCTCGTCGTTTTATATAGCCAGCCAGTTTCATTTCCTTTTATTATTTCCTCGCACCCATGGAGCAGCAGTGAGTTGATTGGCGAGGAGGCTGGCTGGGAATAATATTGCGACATGCTTGGTTCTTTCTCTCTCTTGCTGCTGTGCGTATTACATTTTCTACGATGTACAGCTCTTTCTTTAAACATGCACGAATATCCAATATTTTTTATCGTTAATTTTGATATCTTTTTGTGATATAATGCTTTTCTTTCATGCTTCTATTTTTTTCTTTCTACGTAAAGTGGATCGACATACATGTTACAACTGGAAAGAGGATGATTCTATGGTTCAAAATAAATTGAAATAATGAATAATTTTTTTTATAAGGCCTTATTTATGAGAAAAAGGACTTGAGAGTTAATCAAGTATGCACACTTGATATCGGATGTTACGCTTTTTTTGCTATAAACATTTTGTGTAGTTTATTTATTATTAGAACTAACAAATTCAATTAGTTTATTTTTCATACAGAGTGAATTTGTGTGAGATGACAAATAATTTTATTCCTTACACATACATTTCTTATTTAGTTGAGATATTATTGAAAATATTTTTGATAATATTGTTTTGTCATATATAAAATTATATTCTATC
>VBVR01002853.1:0-11238 GCA_011638315.1 Tetramorium parvispinum | reverse complement strand
AATACTACTAAGACTCTTACTGAAGTAAATTTACAAAAAAAAGTAATAAAATGCAGTATTTGGTGTTCGATAAATTAAAAAAATGACTTAAAGATAGGTGGTCGATATATCGACCACTATGCCGCAAAGGGTTAAATGACATTGTGAAAATAAAGTGAAAAATTGCGCCATATTAAATTTTTCCAACCACGTTTTTCCCTTCTTAGTTTAGAAAAATCTGAGGGAATATGTTTGGAAAAGAGAAATTGCTTACTGAGAGGCCTCGGGGGCTCCTCCACTTCTTGGACTGCATTAGGAGTGGCGTGCGTGACTCGACTGACGCCGGTGATCACCTCGTCCTGTGCGTAAGCAAGATTTTCTTGGCCGCTAAGACTCGTCGCGTGGCTCTCCAAAGCTTGGAGCTTTTTAGAGCTACGGAAAGAACGACTGAGCATTTCCTGCCTCTCCTCCTCATCCTTACGTTTTCGTAACTGCTCCTGTAACCATATAACTGGTAAACTATCTATTTTCCTTTACAAGATATATAAAAATATTCATGGAAATTCAAATCTCACGGCAGAATAGAACTTTACACATGTATTTTGTAGGCCGTTTGAGATATCGAAATTCTATTCGATGATTATTTAAATATACGATACACCTCTTTACAAAATATATATGTTTCAAAAGATTAAATACAAATCTACTTAATTATTTTATTTAATGCAATTGTAAGCGCAAATAATTCGTTAAGAGATATAAAAAAGTTTCAAGGAAAACTTTTATCGAATAAATTTAGCGCGTTTTTTCTAAATAATCTATGTAATATTTATTTATAGTTTACAGTATATATTAAAAGAAATAATATTTAACAGATTTTAAAAGATAGTAATATTTCAGTCCAAAACTGGTTACTTCAGCCTAAAGAAATCTTACCTTATTAAGAGTTGTTACAACAATTATGCTGATTATGCAAGAGACTGCGAAATAATTGCTGTACATGCAATTATGTTACATCGCAAATACATACGGTTCGCTGCGAAATTTATAGGCCACTCAATACAGTTGCAACTCGCGCAAAATAAGGAGCTCTTGAATCATATCAAGCTCAAGGATCAATTGAACCTCTTTGCGAACATATACTTGCACATCAATTATTTCGAGGTAGCTTATATTCAAAGGAACAGGAGGTATTTCTCAAAATATATCATACTTTTAATTTCCAGAATTTTTAACAAAGTTGTTTCATAATAAAAATAACTATTTTAAGTAAAAATCTCGATGATAAAATCTCTGATGACCCTGTACAAATCTCGAGACTTAATAATTTTATAAAACTAAACAACAGAGTCTCTGTTGCATTGTTTTTCAAGAATTATATTATCGTATTTCATGAATATATTAATTAAACAGATAAAAGAAACTAGGATTTTACAATCCAATTAATTTCGAGCAGTCCCTTTATCGTAATGAAAGATTTATCGAGACCAAGCGATTTTCTAAATTACAGGAAAGAATGATTTTAAAAATCTTTAAAAATTTTGAATTGAATATTCATGTGTAATTGAAACATAATTAATTCTATATTTTATTACAAATTTATTTTCAATATATGCAATGATGTATGTATACCTATATTTAGCAATATGTCTGATTCGTAATATATTTTTATCTTTTTGATAAATTAGTATATATAACAATTGCGATCAAGTTGCACTAATTTGTGACGCTATTCCGGCCGCGTTATTCCGCGATTCGTGATCTGACGCCCACCGGAGTCAGCTGATAAAGCCGACATTAGTCAGCCGTTGCGTTTTACCGTCGTAAAATTGCGATGCGATAAAGAATGTTTATCTACTATGTCGCGGCAGCCGGCAGCGAAAGATACGACTCGTAATTTTCATTTATATAACGAGTACCACATTTTGCCGTACGATGCTACGTATGAGGATAGAAATCTTTCGGTGAAGCCCTGTTTCGCGCGACAGTGGACGTAAGGTTTCCTGTAAGGAATCCGAGCTCGCCCTCCCGCACAACGCGCTTAGACATCAGCGACGATTAAACATGGAACACGTTACAAGTGTCATGTGTATGTGTCGACGTAAAATGAAAACTGATGAGACAATAAAATGAATTCCGGGAAAAACCAGTGTTTTCAATCACTTACATAAGCATGGACGATCTTTGAACGACGCTACAATCTGTTCCGACACGTGATTTTATCTTGATAAAAAAAATTATTCCTCGGTAGAACAATAAACCAAATTGAATCGAGGGAGAAAACCGTAATGCTTTGTACTACATGGACTCGGAATTTTTTCATTAAGGATTTTTATATTAAATTGCAGCATACGGTAATCGGAATATCAAAATGTAAATTGAAAAGAAATGTAAAATAGATCAGGATATTCAGTGGACGCGTCGCAACTAATAAGTTTCATAAAAACAAGAAAGTAGAGAGAGAGATGCGTTGAATTTGGGACACCTGCTTTCGGTGTATCTCGAGATATTAAAGCAACGAACCGAATTGAAAGTCTGAAATGGATTCCCCATCCGCTTGAGGCAGATCAAGAAACTGAGGTCAGGGCAGCGGGAGCCGCTCATAATAGAAAAAAAGCCGGTACAGAGAAGACTCTGAATGCAGCAGGCCTGTGCGAGTCACCCTACGTCTACACCTATCAAAAACGTTCGTAACGCTACACTTGAGCGTGTAATCTTAGACTATCGCGGGGGTTCTTTACATTCCAGACCACACTTGACTCAAGGCAGGTAAGAGCGTGTGTGGTGTGAGGATTCCATAAGATAAACACACTCACGCGGCCCCGGCGACGGCGACGCCAGTCACGCAACGGGCTTCTGGCATTTCTCACACTTACTGATACCGAGATTGTATGAATTTCAAGCGCGCCGCGCTCGATTCACGAGCATATCCAGATCTCATTCGGATCCCTCACAATTTTTCACGAGGGTGATTTTCTCCCGATTTTTAACAGCCCAATGAAACCAAAGTCAACAAGAGGGAAAAGTTGCTCGAATGGAGTTTTTTGCTCTCCACACTTTAATCTCAAAAGAAAGATTTCTCTGCCTTTATCCTCCGCCAAGTTGTAACTTTTATTAACAGATAGATTGGTGTTTTTTTTTCTTTTTAGTGCCACGCATGTTTCATAAAATACACGCCCTGAGAATAAGCGGGATTAAAAATTGTCCTCGTTGACCGACGTTCGTTTATTTCAATTAATTTTCGAACGCTCGTTAATGCGCCTAATTAATTGCCGCTCGCGCGAGGTCGCCTCGCAGTTAATTTGTCAGTCGAACTTGGGGTTCTCCTGGGGTGTGGGCAATTCGGAAACTGTACGATATACGACTACGTCGCGCGACGAATGACACTTTGATAATAACCATTGTCATCGGCTCGCAATTTCCTGCGCAAGTGGTCACGTGAGTAGCAAGTTGTGTGCCCTCTTAAATAACGATCTGTCATTTACTGCCTTCGCATCGTTACGCAACGTAATCTACTGTTTACCCGAGGCTACGCACTATTCTCACGGTTAAAAGCTTCCCCGCAAAATCCCGGGCCCGAAACGCGCCCATTAACGACTTAATCCGATCACAAGGCAAAATCGTAAATTCCGACGAAAGCAAGAAGCGTGAAGTTTTATCGTCGTGACGGAACACCGGCGGAAGCCTCGTGCCAGTTTACGAGCCAGACCGGCGATATTATATGCGGTCAACCCTTCTTCAATATGCAAATATCGTGTCTCGCGTAAAGCCGCCTTTTTACGAGAATGTTTATTACGTCAAGGGAAACCGACGCGTTTCGTGGCACGTATCATGGCCGAACGGTAATTTGCATTCAGCGAAATCAAATTTGTCCTCTCCTGCCAGATGCAGCTTCAGTGTTGATAGTAACAAAAGAAAGAAAAACGAAACGCCTCGCAACTTACCAATTTCAGACAACGTTCGTATTGCAAACCGTCATATCATCGTCGAACTCGTGTGCTCCTAACGGACGTGACTTCGAGCTTAACAATGACATATCGAATGTGTGCTAGGTACATGTTTAGCTTGTTGTCTTTTTTTTTCTTATGCTCCCGATACTTACATTCCTTCACGTTCTTCGAAATTCGACGCGGGATCGGCGGTGTCCGCATTTCTCGAATGCTTATCATGCGTGCTTACGTGATTCAACACAACGCAGGTGCGATATCCCCGTCTCTTACCTGATATTTCCTAATAGAATGAAGCTGCTGCTGCGTCGGCTCGGCATTGGCGTTATCGCTCGTCTCGACATTATTGTTCTGCGTAGATAGGCGCAGATTATCTTTCGGCGGTCTGGCAGGTGCTCTCTTCTGATCGCGAGGCGGGATGGCAGGCTTGACCCCGTTGAGACCGGCCTAAAAATCCATTCCGAAATAGCTCGTATTAATGGTTCCACGTGCCTGACGCCGCGCAAACTACTTTGCCAAATTTCCCAACTCTTTTCGTTTCGCATTCCTCTTTCTTTTATCGTTACTTGAAGAACTATTCGTATACTTGGGTCGAAGATGCTTCGTAGAACCGCGGTTTTGCACGCGGCAAAGGCGAGATGGAAGACAAAGAAAAGAAGCTAAAGCGACAGATAAGCGAGAGAAAGAAAAGGCAGAAGAGACAGCGAGATACATGCAATAAAAGAAGGTATGTCGAAAGCATTACGAAACAGAAGTAAAATGCCGACTCTTGAATGATCTTGTGAGTCATCAATAATCGAAAATGATAACGTTTGATAACGATACTATTTTTAATTTCGAATTTATATCAACCTTTGTTTACTAAAACCAGCAAGAATCCGTGTTATTTAGAATCTCTGACTGTGAATTTACTTATTATTTCGAGATATGTTAATTAAGATATGTAATTTACGATTACGATCATGTTTCCTAGTATAATTAAATCGACGGGCATTTTACTTCGCAAGTTTTGTTGCGCAGCTTGTAGCTACTTTATCATGCTGTTGATGATCTCATGTTAAATATTCAACATTCCTCTACGCATGCTCCTCATTTTATGTCTTTAATTGAACGGCAGTCTTTGCACATTTTGTCTTTGCAATAATATAATAGGTCTTGTTAAAATAAAAAAATATTACACAAATTTGTATCTTTATTTGATTATTTAATTATTTAACAAAATGGGATAACGCATATAGAAGCGGTTGGTCGATTTCTATTTAGCAGGTCTCAAATTTGATCCCGAGTCCCATTTTATAAACATGCCTGGGTGTATTAAAAGAATTTTTAATTAATACTGCGCTTCTCAGATAGCAGCGGATTTGGAAGAATTGAAGAATTATGAGCGTGACTCTCTGTCACAGTTTCTACGGTCATAACACTCTTGTGTCAGAAGGCAAAGAGAAATTACTACTCTATGGTCTCCGAGAATATTTCTTTAATAGACAGATCACGACTCTTAGCGTCGAGAAGTACGGCTAGAATGATGATGAATTTAATCAAGTAATTCAAGAGGCAATCAACCGCAAAGTTACTTTGTAAGACCTGCAAATTTCTAAAGTGCAAGGACGTCGTTCGAATTATTCGACGGGCGAAAGTTTCTAAACTCGTGGTGAAGTCCATTGTGGTTTACCTGTTCGAGAGCGTCGACGTGCGATTTGAGCGAATGATTCTTCAAAGTGTGCATCGGTGGTTTTGACGCATTCTTCTCTGTACGTTCGTCAGAAAGTCCGTCATGTAAGGCTACCGGATAGTCAACTTTTTCCCGCTCGACGACGGGTTGTGAGAATGTGATTTTCGAACGTGATACCGAAACAAAATCAGGTAGCGAAAAGGATCTCTTTATAATTGCCGAGTGCCAAGAGCCTAAATTTGAAAGGTCAGACATGCTTTTCCAATTAACGCGAAATTTCACGCTATTGTTGGGAAGCATAAACGGAACGATCAACAACTTGAAATATTCGTACTCGAAGGATAGCCTGGAATTCTTTTTATTTTGTTTTTTCGGCAAATCATCGAGACAGTAAGGACTGTCACGTCGCTTCTTTTCTCGTGGACGACGAAAATGGTCAGAAAAACGCGTATCGGTAAACAGAGGTACAATGCGCTGCTTTGCAGAGGAAAGCTCGCGCAAGAAATTCCGAGAATTCTGATTTGTCTCTTGAATGAAGGATGAATGGTTGTGGATGTTGTCCGCGACTTTGAAAAACGCAACGTTTTGCCCGGGAAACAACCTAATCTCATTAGAACAATCGCAAAAGGTAACCTTCTTGGTTTCCTTCTTGAAATCATCGAGGTTTTCCGAAGAGGTCACTTTGTCCTGAGAGAAATCAGAGAGAACATTCAAGCATATAGAATCACCGGTCGCTCTTGGGAAAGAGGGGGAGATTATTTTATTATTTTCAGCTTCCTCGAGAAAGGGGTTCTGCCAATTTTTAAGAACCTTCTCTCCAAGATTGACGGATAATGCGCGTTCTCTGTTCTCCAAGAAACCGTCGACATCGAAACAAGGATTCTCGAATCTTCGATTCTGGAAAAACAGTACGTCTCGTTCGTTGGAATTTTCAGTGTTTCTGACGAACGACCGCAAAACAGGCTCGTTAGAGTGAGACTGCGTCGGTACGTTAAAGCGTTGCGTGCTGTAAGCGCCAAGCGAATCGCCATGCTCGTGGTGCAGGATAGATTGTAAGCTGTCGCATATCAAGCTTTTGACTCTGGACCTTACCTTCTTCAAGCTGTGCTTATGGTCTACCGAGCGCGCGACCACGGTCTCTTTAGCGCTACCGTCGGCACTAGACAGCGTCGTGAAGCTATTATCGTTCGGGGAGAGGCGAGGGGAGGCTACGAGCGTAGTCGTCGTGGTCATCGTCGTTGTCGCAGCGCACGAGTTCCCCTCGTTAGCGACGCTCGCGCGATCGCGCTTCGGTTCGAGGGTGTTGTGCTTGCTGTTGCCGGGGGTTTTATTCGGCGGCGGATATATCGGGTGACACTTGGTGACCGGAATGAAATCCGGTGGACAATCAACGGCCACCTCGCGGTAAGGCTTTCGGTCCACCACGAGGAAGCTGCGTTCCGCGTTCGGCTCGAGATCGCCAGAGACCTCGCTCCTCAGGGTGGAATAACCGCTGGAGATCTGCTGATGCCGCTTCTTCTTCGGCCGTTGCCGGGACGAGGAGGAGAGATTGCTCAACTCGATGCCGAGCAGGTCGTCGGTCGAGCCGGTCCGAATTAATTCCTCGATATCGAGGCTGCGAGTTTTCGTCTTCAATTTAGTCCGCTCGTCGTTTGTACGGCGTTTCGTCGGACTCTTGCCCGCGGACTTGCCCGCTGGCTCGGTCTGAGAAAGTTCCGTCTGCTGGTCCTTGACGCGGACAGGCGACACTTTATCTTGGTCCTGCGGCGTCCTTGGGATCGGAGATTGTTCGTCTATCAGCCTGGTCAAGTCCGACATTTCGTCGGATCGCAACAGTCCCTGAAGATCCTGCAAGTCCGTCAGTCCGTAAGCCGGATTGTCGAAGGAAGTCGTGTCACGATTCGAACGGCCGAAAAGCGGGGCCACCTTGATATCGGGTACCACCGACCTACACGGAGAGCCGAGGTCTATCCTTCGGACGTCGTAAGTCGGGGAGTCCTTGTGGTTTTTGCTGTGCCTGATCATCAAGCTGGTATCAAGGGGAGCGGTGCTATCCGATCTACCCGACGAGCTCCTCGGACTCGCCGAATCGTCGCTGCACGTTTTCAACATGGTGGGGTAATCCTCCTTGGCAAAGGGGTAGTCGTCCTCGATATCGACGCTAGACTCCTTCTGCCCGCCCGCGTCCTCGTCAACGTTCGCATACACTTCGAAAGCTTTGAACGTATTCTTCAAGTCTGGCGAGCCGGTCGCAATCGGGCCATCGCGATACTTGTCGAGCCCCAGGTTCTTCCTGGTGGCTTTCACTTTCTCCTCCTCGTCCTCGATATTTAGTTCGATCTTCAGCATGGATGGCTCAAGACCGTTGTGGACGCTTTTGATCGTCCTGGCCGCCGCGTCGGTGACGTCGTGCGCGCGATCGTTCGATACGAGTCTAGCACGTCCGTCCGCGATGGTGCGTGTCTTAAGAGTCTCGTTTTTAAGGTTTAGGGAGAGATCGAGGTCGCTAGCGCTACGGGGACGATGCTGTAGCCCGTTCCTATAATTGGAAGAGCAGTTTTTTACCTTGTTGGGGTAGGCCTTCTGTAGAAGGGTGTCGGGCACATCAACAGGTAGCTCCCGATGATGGCTCAGGGTGCCAGGGGCCCACATCTCATCGGGCCCCAGTCCCTCCTGCGGCTTCTTCGCGTCGCGCGAGCTACTGTTGTTGTTCTCTTGCAACTGCAATTGCTGCTGCTGCTGTTGCTGAGAGTGTATGTCCGTCACGCCACTACCGCTACGCCTTCGGGACCTACAACAAGAGACAAGATTCTGCGTTAATATCACTGTTAACGGACGTTATTCTTCAACTCCGCGTGCTTTTCAGATTTCTCAATAGTATACTATAACGTATGTGAAATTAAAATCTACGCGCACGTAAAAGTATATCTCAGGATGATAAATTAGCAATGCTTTGGGAGACAACGTTTTAAGATTACATCAAGTAAATGTGCATTGTTTAATATAAATAATTTATATCTTACAATAAATAAGATAATAAATATTTTTTTGAAGATTTATACACTTTTTATCTTGTATTGTCATAAGTATTGTTAAGCTGTATGAGATAAAATTATATGTGTATTATCTGAAAAGTAGGAACGGAATGTTTGATCTTTAACGAGATAAACGTTCGATAGAATAATAAACAGACGAGTAACTGTAACTCTTTTTTTTATGAGACGATGGAAACTAAGTGAAGGATAACAAGTCATTGGTATATATTTCTAACACGCAACCTGAGTAAGGTAAATTGCCGGCTGTTACGAACGAAAATAGTACGTCGGGATACCATTATGCATTTGCGGTTAATTAGATATCTTTAAGGCGTAAACTAACTCAATGTTCACATGAAGCACCTACGACAACTTACCATTAAGGGAAGTCATGAAAAAGTACTGATGTAAGAAACGATACAATAACCCAATTTTGATAACCACTGTTGGCTATTTTCCTTATTATAAATAATAGTGAAATAATAGTGAAGTGACAGAATAATTAAATGCCATGGTAATGATACTTCATTTCTCCTCGGTGAAATAAATAAATAGCAGTCAAATTATATAAATGATACAGCAAGATACAACATTTTTCTCAAAAACCACTAAGACAAAATCGCGAAAAATTATAAAAATCGTAAAAAAAATATGCAATTTATCTTTCGTTGAGAGAGAAAGTGTCATTTATCTTGGGGATGCCTCATTTTCCCGTCTTTCTTTTTCCTTCTTTCCCTAGAATATTCTTTCCTTCCATATTTTTAGATTTCGCAGAACGTGACGGTGCTCACGTGGAAATAAATTCAGCCGCTGTATATCACATGACTCTCGATAGTGCATGTTACATGATGTCTCAAACGAATGTCGAATCTCTTGGTCGTTCGATCGTGCGAAAAGTCTCTGGGACATGCACCCGGTAACAGATCGGAAAGAAACTTTCGATACGATAAATCTAAAATATATGTATTACGGCTTGTCAGTTGTCATTTTATCACGTTCAAGAAAGAGTCCATGATAGTTATTTTTCGTTATAAAGTTGTTTTTGACTAAAGTCTCTTAAAAGAGTCGCATTAAAAATCCCCAATAAATCTCGTAATCGCGGAATATTAAATCGTAATATGTCTCGTATTGAGTAATGGCTAAAATTTTTATGGCAATTGAAAAAATCTACAACAAACATGTAACTAAACTATATACGGGATTTAGCAGCTTCATATTAGCAGCATCATATTTTAATGCAATTTTAATTAACACTGCAAAGTACCTACATTACAAATTTTGATAATAAAACATATTTAAATTTTTTATCAAACTATTTGCACTACATTATCTACTGATTAAATAAAATTTCTTTGATCAAGAGTTTATTTGTTGTATTAAATTTAAATATATATCTGGAAATCTCTCTCTCTCTCTCTCTCTCTCTATCTATCTATCTATCTATCTATCGCATTAAAATGTAATATATTTCTTGATTTATTGACTCACAATTTTTATTTGAACTATATAAAATGTGTCAGTGCGTATTTTTACCAATAAATAAATAAATGGAATATATGAATGTATAAATATAAAAATATGTTGGCAATGGAAAAATAGCTATATCAGGTTACATATCATTTTTTAAAAATAAATATTCATATGTTACAATGTTATATATATATATTGCTTTACAATAATAATACTGAATACTGAAATATTCCAAAAAGGGATGATAGCCCAGTTCGACAGTCCTCTATGTCAAATTCATCGAAAAATCTACATTTTTTTCTAACTTGACAGCGCTATTAAACGTTCAGCGCAATAATTTCCATTTACGCGTGTGCGTTTCTGTTTTGCATTATAACGCAAAATATCGGAAATTAGATTTATGCGACAAAGACCGTCCACCTATATAGGACCAATAGGCCTTTTCGCAGATCTGATTACATTGTAGGGTGCAGAGCATTCAATACAAGAACGCCATTACACTCGTTTGGTCCTTACGCAAATACGCGTGGAGGGTTCATAGAGCGGACGATAAAGAAGGAGACAATGGAAATCGCGAACAAAGGCGATAGGAAATACGGTACCATGATTCAATATACGCTTGAGTATAAACGAGACGCCCTGCGTTTTCGGTGGCATCTTATGCAACGCATTTAATGAAATCTTTAGAATTCTTGTAAGCTAAATAGGAAGAGAGAATGTCACGTTTTTCTGTATTTAATAAATTAAATTTTACTCTTTCTTAATTTTATGTTTTTCATTTGGTATATAAAATTTTAGTATATAAAAAAATACAAACGTCTTAGATAACAAAAATTTCTGTAATTTCGAATTATAATTTTTATTAAATAATAAAAGACAAAATACTTATACAATTTTATATCTGTCTAAAAATTATATTCTGGCAATGTGTATTTTTTTAAATAACCCTTTCCTAGATCTTCTTCAAAGTTTGTAGAAAATAATTTTAATCTTGATCGTTGAATTTTACAAGAATTAAACAAGGCGGAGTGCAAGGACCGTTTCGTTAAAGCAGGGTTCACATTATCGAGCCGAACGTCGTCGCGAGCCGATCATACGTCCATATTACCGAGCCGAATCTTTTCGGCTCGACAAT
>VBVR01002852.1:0-20179 GCA_011638315.1 Tetramorium parvispinum | reverse complement strand
ATCTATAATTATATTTATATTTAGATATATATTAATAATAATATATTTGAATATTGGACGCATAAATAGAGTACGAATAATACAGCATGAATTATATTGCAATATAATTACGTTCCATTAATATAAATAATATATAATTTTCTATTTTATTTCATACGCACATTTTAATATTCTATGAATATTATATTATTTCTCAATATGCTTTCAGTAGCCTTTTATTCTTTATTTATACATGAAATAAAAATCGTTTTGGAAGGTTACCGCGTTTGTTGCAAATCAGTCTAGTGGAAAAAAGCCTAAATTGTCCTAATTTCAAATTTAAATTATTGCCTCTCGTTTTATACGGAAGGATTCAAATTGAAAGTACTTTTCGGGCATGAAGTCGCGACGGGAACAACCGAGCACTCTCTGTGTGCGTACGCGCTTCTTTTCACTCGAATGCCATGACGACGAGTGACCCGAGAGTGACGGAATTGTTCGCACTTTATTCCCCATTCCATTATTCGCGGATCGTGGAAATCTCATGCATCACAAAAGAACGATCGACCAATGAATTTACCTTGCATACTCCGCCTACGTATTACTAATTCATCATCCTTCGATGTGTTTCTTTCTTCTCTCTCTACCTATCTATCTGTTAGTCGAAATTGCAAAAGTCTTAAATACATACATTGAAAATACGATTAAAACACGAGAGAAATTAAAAGAAAATTCTATTTACTGTAACAAGTATTCCAAATAGCACACACATGGATTTTATGATTTGAAATAAAACGCAGAGTAAGCAAGAAACATACGAAAATTGTTGGCGTAGTTACAGTTATACGTAGTTATGAAAACACGAAATATAAAATTATTTCATCCGTCAACTTATCGATTTTCATTATTGAGTACGCTCATAAGATTTAATTTAATTACTTCAGCTATTTCGTATTTTGTTATTGTTAACGTCCAGTCTCCGTCTCGTTACTCGATGCACGCGACTTGATTTATTCCCACAGCATTCACTTTGCTTTCCGCAACTGCCATATTTTATTACCAGGCTCGTCGAGCACTTTCATTTATTCGTACATCGATTTCACGTCCGTCGTATGATGTCTCGCTCGAAGAGAAGCGCGGAATAAGCGGGAGTGATTCCGACGAGATAGATGACGAAGACTTCGGACTCGCGGATTTCAACTATACGCCACTGTAAATTCGCGAAATGTATGACAGACGTGAACAATGCACTATCGATTCACGCTACTCGACGGTTTATCAAGAAGTGCCTTTAACCTGGCTGACTATCCCGCTGACGGCGATTTCACGTGCGTGTCGAATGGCAACTTTAATCTCTCTTCTTGCATGACACGTATATCCTGGTACGTTCACTTTCACGAATCGCTCGTCACCGTTGCCTTCTTCGCAAATCTCAGCAACGTTTAAGATCAACCGAACAAAGTACTTAAAATGAATAGATATAATAAAATATGCATGCTTAAATATTTGACGAAATGGTTACGCTACTTTTGGGAGGGATCATCCATTTAGCTGCTGTTCAAAATTTTTTTAGACACAACGAACGCGAACTCAGGCGGCGCTCGGCCGAATTAAAAATCGCGCGAGCAGAATAAGAATGTTTATGTAAATTTGGTTAAAAGCGACCGCAATTAGCCGCCTTTCGGCATTGCAGTCATGCCCCCCAATTAATAAGCCACAATGTTGCCTGCGGCGCGTCGCCTTCGACCGCTCGTCGGTTTTATATTAGTTGTAACGTAGCGATAGAACCATTTGCGCGACTAACGACGTAGTTATGTGTTCGTTGTGTTTCAATCCGTTATTGCATCGTCGTTTGATTAATACAAAGGACGCAATCGATGAAAGCGACTGCCGCGGGGTCGCGCCGTAACAGTGCAATTAAATGTATTCGAAGAGCTTCCGTATGAAGGATTTTCTATATTCAATAATTCTCTGCAAAAGATATGGCTGTAAAAAAAATATAATCACGCATTTCAGTCCGTCATTGCAACGCTGTTTGATTAATACAGGGGATACATTCGACAAAGCGACCGCGAATTGCGTGTAACAGCAGAGCAATTACCGTGTGAAGAAGAAGTGTAAAAAAAGATTATGGAATACTAATCATTTCAAAATAACACCGATCGTTGAATCTCGCAGGACGTGATCGCGATAAAGCCTGTAACGTACTGCCACTCCGTTTGATCGCGACCGTAAAGAAATTTCAACGAGGGGGAGGGGGGAATAAAGGGAAAAATGGGCACGTATCTGCGGGTACACGCAAATGTATCTATAAAAGCTTTCACGCGCTATATGCCGCGTGTTGTTTCCGAATTCGCCGTTACGCCGAGTGCAGCTGCCGTGCAATTAAAAAGAATCTATTCCCTGAAAATGGTGAGCGTATCGAAAGATAACGAACAGCTACGGACTAACAGTTACGCGCTAACAATAACATTGTAACGCTGGACGTTGCGCAATGTGCATGTTAACGATAGCGCATGGTGGCGCGATGCGATTATTTGCGGGTTAGGTTTATGTCGCCAATTAGTTTTTATCGTCGCGCGTGTCTATATCACGAATTTTGCGATTATACAAATGACTCGTTTCCTACGATGAAATACTACTGATACGTTTGAAAATCATTAATTTAAACTTTAGCAACCAATTTTATAATAGAGTTCGGAAATGAAATATTTTCTTTTATTTTCGGAGTATACGTAATATACGGAATATACATTTTTAATTTAATACATTGTTGATTGCACATATCACTAAAAATTGAGATAGCATATTTGTGTATCGTGATACTCTGCTCGTAATATCTAATTGTAACGATGTTGCGCGAGTTGTAAAAAAAAAAAATCGCAAGCACAAACTGGTTTCGTGCGTTTGTATTATTACTACTACTTTTCGCCGGTAAATTGAATTATACGTCGCGAATAATACCGTGGAATTTAAACGAATTTCAATACCCCGCAAAGCGAAAATAGCGTGGATTATACGCCGGGCGATGTCAACCTTTGTACTTTACATCATCATATCGCCGCAAAATTACGAGCGTTATCGTGATTAACGGAGCGCATTTGTTGGACCGAGATCCCACACGCATGTTAATCCTTTAAAATTAATCCGTGCGACAGATTTCACATCGATTCCCTGTAATGCTATATTTATACAATCCGTGGCGCTATCATCGAAACGTTACTGGTTGAGCCAAAGCAGATATCGTCATACGTAACGATAATTAATATCGAGTTATATGAAGTTCCTATTAAAACGTTTAGTTGTGTTGCCGGAATTCGCGCTGCATTCTACGGAATATAAAAAAAGATTAAATCTCGAGCGTTACACGAACGGCGTATTTGATTCGTCCGGGATCCCATAAACTAACATGACGTTTTTTTTTTTATTGATTCATGCTACTTCGCGCCTGTTTGCTAAACTTGATCTACTCAATCGCCGTTAAAACCTAGACATCGACGACAGCTGTCGATAATCGCCGCTTCTCGTTATGCTGAGAGTTCCCTTGGGCCTGGTAGGTTTCCCTTTCGTCCTCTTTTACCGTCAATGTCTGACGTTCATGTCGACATTGATACCCGTTAAAAATTACGCGACACTCTTTCCGTTGAAGGTATTTCAATTACTTCAGATACTTAGATGGATCATCTTTGACAATTTAATAATGTATCGTCGCGAGATGTACATATGTACTTAGATTTAATCACACGAAAAATTACCGTTGATGACAAATTTGTATGTAAAATTAATCAAGGTCTATCATTTATTTTTTTATACATGCTTCAAGTAATTAACTCGATATTTTTTCTCGCTAGATTTTTAGAAATCACAACGCTCAATCCTTTCTAATTCGATGTGCAAATTGAAACAGAGACATAGGAATTATCAAGTTTTCTCCTGTAGGACAATTATTTAAGGGATTTAAAACTGTTATCTTATTTTTATTTATTATATAGGCTTTAGACAATTCTATTCTATTTCGTTTTCTCGAAGATCCATCACGTAGATTACGGATTATGGCATTATACCGGTAGTTTGTAAGCAGATCCGATATGCGAATATTTCCCTTCGTCATCGAAGAATGCGATAGCACAAGATAGAGCTGAACGAGGGAAACCAAATCTCCTGGGGTCCATAGAAAAGCGAAGAGCGTCGGTTGTCACGCTTCAGCGAGGTCAGGGTCGCCTTTTCATCGGCGATAAAGTTGCATGAACGCTGTCTCCTTTTCCTCCCCCGATTCCGTATCTCGAGCGATCCGTTTAAAATTTTAAGACGCGACGGCAGGAAGGGACTGAAATGAAACTTCCGTTTTAGCGCTACCAAGTCAGTCGACGAAATCGAAACTCCGGGAGGACGATTTGTACGATTGGATGGGCAATTGCGAATTTTCCATAGGTATATCGAGAGAAATGTGAAAGTTAACAAGAAATTCTATTAAATGTGTATGTGTGTGGAATGTCAGCTTACAATGAAAAAGAAAAATGAAGAAAATTTGTTTCAATTTATAGCCGGGAAAAGAATTTTTACGCCTTTGGCTGATAAGCTGACGAACAATGTATTCAAAGTTTCATAATATATAATAATAATAATAGGAAATAATTTTATGCTCCGTTGGTGTCGCATATCTTTAAATATTGTTCTAAGTATTGTACGACTTTTACAGTTTCGAAATTCTCCATTGACAATTAATCAACGATTCTGATTGAAGCGGCAATATCAAGTTTGTAAATTTGTTTGTAAACTTCATTTGAAATTCAAGTTAATATATCTCGAAAATTGTATAAATGTTGCATCGTCGCGTCGCCTCGTGTCGCGGAGTCGAAATTTTCTCCGGTTTACTCGCTTTTGATAACTATGTACCGTCACAGAACTACGGTGGGTGGGTTTGCGGGCGACAGAGAAAGAGAAAGAGGGGAGGGAGAGAGAGAGAGAGAGAGAGAGAGTTGCGAAGCGGTTTTCAGCTCGTTGGGCGTCTTTGTGCTCCGAGGTCAAGAGAACAGTGCAGGCAAGATTATCTTCCTCCCCCATTCCTCGTCTCCACTTCGCCGCTGTATACTGCAGCCCGGCTGAAGACGACTGTGCCGTTCTTCAGTCATCGTTTCCACAGATTCCCATCGCGGCTTCCTCTTCCTGCCCTTTGCCCTTTCGTATTCGCCATCGGAGTCGCGGGTTTATCTTGCAGTATCTTCTTAGATTCATTATCAAGTTCCCCCTTTCGGCGAATATCATTTGCTGTTATTTTGTTTCCAAGTACCTCTATTGATTGCAACTGCGCTCTCGCACTTGCGTTCCATCATCATGCATTTACAGTTATCCACCGCACTTGCATTCTGTGTAGCCATTCTCATTCCTTTATTCCTCGCGTCTCTTCCAGTTTCACTCTTCATCTTCCATTCTTATTCTTTCGTTTTCGCCCTTCTCCCACGGCGCGATTTATGAAAGTGGGCGATATGGGGTAAGCTCCACGGTTATTTGCCTCCGGAGACTTATAATGGCCGCTTTACTGCTCTCGTGAATAAGTACTTCCTACTAAATAACATCCGCGCGCGAGAAAAGAGACGGCACGATGCTCGCGGTCCATTACACGCCGGAGTTAGACGCGAAACCGCGCGAGGGGAGAGATGTGGTTTTCACCTTCTTGTCGGGAAGGCTGCATTTTTGCGGATAGTTAATACACAGGCAAGAGGTGTAAATGCAGTTGATGGCAGATGGAGTAATTACGATCAGACGATGCCATTATATTTAATTGACGTCTCTCGCAAATTTCGCGAGGCGTAATAATAAAACTTCACGCGATGTACAATATATTTGGAAAAGTATACTGGCTACATTTTCAAACGTTAGAACAGAATAATTATTTAAATTACTTGTTACTAATGCATTTGGTTCTTTTAACGTAATGTGGAATATTTCATGTCACTCAATTTACAAGAATATCTAAAGTATTAATTCGTGTGGAATTTAAGCTCCAGTCGTTAGATCTATTTCAACCGTGTCTCTTTAAAAATTTGATAAATTGCAACAGAGAAACGTGGAACATAGAATGGAAAGCGCCACAGAACTCTGTTTTGATCTGCATATTTGACGCATAATTCGTATGTACAACGCGATCCGTATTGTCGAAAGGACTACGTGTTCAAGTCAGCGACATTTCACTGATGGGATCACACGGTCTGCGGCTGGTACTGGGAAAACCCAATTTGTGATTCTCTCGAATATTGCGGGGATTGTCTCCCCCTTTCTCGGCCATGTAACAATCGTCTCCTCGATCTTGGAGAGTTTCGATGCAAGTTGCGCGCCATATTGCGAAGTTATGGAATACGAGGTTACGAACGGCGAAGTGACATCATCTATCACGTACTAGGATGCAATTATTCCGACCGAGATTAACCCGAGAGGAAGGAAGGGTCGTTGCGCGCTTGGAGGAGCGCCATCGTCATTTTGTAACCGCATCTTCCCGATGAAAGATGGACGCCGATGATATAGAAATGTTGAATAATATTAATGCTGTCCTCGAGGCATTGAAATTTTTAATTAAAGAGTGGAACGAGTACTTAACATCACATCATGGAATTATAAATTATGAAATTCATGAAAAAATGATATCTTTTATCATCTAATTTAATTCATTTTTAAAATATTTACCACAGACGTAAACATTTTCCATATTTTTAAATATGTAAATGTTTAAATAAATCACGCGCGCTTCAAAGCGCCGTGAATTTTACTGACTTAAATGGTAATTTTATCGATAGCCTCGAGCGCTTCGAAAAAGTTTGGTGATAATAAATTATTAACCAATCGTCAATTTATTAATAATTGTCGCAAATAAATATCGCATTTGATTGTGATGTGGAATGGCAATCTACATTATGTGGCAAGGAAATTAACCAGAGTAAGTGTCGTGTGTAAGCGGGATAATACCTTCAACGAACATTTCGCGCTGCGGGAGGACTTATGGCAGCAAAAAACTGGACATTATTCTGAGTTAAAGGCCGACGGAAAAACTGATTGCTCGTTTCAGCCCGATATCTTCGTCGTTCCATAACGATCTTCGTGCACGGCTTTTTGCTGGAATATCGTTTTGTACCGATAAATCTGCATTATACCGTCCCGATCTCGGTGGCGTAGTGGGAGATGGCGAAGCCTGAGTTGCCGGGGTCGTTAAGCTTTCTAGCATCGTACATGTGAGCTTAAATGTGTTAAAACGGTATTTTTTGATCGCGGGGCATTATTTATCATTACCTAGGATGGACAACATCAGTAATCTGTAAACCGAGATGCTTGGCTATCATAGTCCAATATAATCGATAAACATCGTTACTTATATTGATTGACGATCTACCAGATCTTTATCGATATGCGTTTATAAAATAAAATTTTATGAACATCCGTTCTGCATACATTCAGAAAAAATCGTTTTAATGTACAGTAAAATTAAATGAAACAAGCTATATTTTTCACAAATTAAATTATTTCATAAATTATTGAAGACGGTTCTTCTAATTTTAATAATAGCAAAATCTAGTCTCTTCAAATAATTGATAATACGCGTGCAGTTTATATGTATATCTGGAAACTACGAATAATCCTTACTGATTCGGAAATAAAATTTCGAACGTTAGTTAATGACTTTCATCCTCCGCAAGCGGCAATGCGAAAAGTTGATAAAATCTACGGACTCGTCCGTCATGTCGTATTCTGGTTATGATGATGGAGGATATTCCTACTCCCAGCACCTTCCTTAACGCCGATAATATTTCAATGCTGGGTCAGATGGTGAATATGGCGGTGTTGGGAGAAGGTGAAGGTTAGAAGAAATTACAGGAACTGTCGATAGTCATTGCCCGGAAAGCTGCCAACGAATCGGCCGAGATTAATCGTCGAGCGACGTGAAGCAAAATTTCGCTGTAGTTACATAAGTAAATAAATAAAATATAGAATTATAGAAGATAGAGAGTATAATGATATTTGGTTACGAATTGTAAAAGCTAAAATGTTAAGATTCTTTTTTAAAGAAACTGACATGTCTACTACGATGTCTAATAACGATAATAAATCGAAAGATTTTGTACTATTTTGTAAAAATATTTTAGTTATAGTTATAATTATAACATTGTTTTAATAAGTTTTAGTTTTTTTATATTTATTTATTATTGAATGTAAAAAAGAGAAAGAGAGGTAGAAATAGAAAAGTTTACTCTAATAGTATCGAGAGTAAGCAGGTTATTTTTTATGTAGCGTAGAGATTTTTAATTCACTTTATTTGAATAGTTGTGGGTTGTTTTGCTTTTCGGTTGAAAAGAGGGTAGAGGGTGTTATTTAAACTTTAAAACCGCAGCAATCTCACGAGATAGATTTTAATTAATGTAATGGAATGCTGAAGAATTATCTCACAGATGATGAAAGATGTCCTTGATAGAAAAAGATTAACTCGATCAAATTTTTATGATAATTAAAACTGCATACATATGTGAAGAATTTGAATAAGTTAATAGCAAAGTTTGTAAAAATGTTCTGTGAGATATCGTTTCTGAAATGGTTTTAGTTTAAATTTAATATTTTATTTTGTGCAAATTGACGGCTAATTACTCTTAATGGGTCTCTTGAATAATTATTACACGAGGTACGTGAATAATTTTATGAAAAAAAAAAGAATTGGTTTTTGTGACCTGAGAAAATTACCCGAAATGGAATCGTATAATCTAGTACAGAGTACCTATGATTCGAGGAGATTACGTGAGTCTTTTTAACGAATGACGATGCGTCCGGTTGATTCTCGTCGAATTTCGCCGTAAATAATGCATCATTCGTCGGGTCGTTTGGCCGGTCAGAAATATGGCGGGCATAAAAGTGATGTAAGGCCGAGGAGAAACGGCTCGTTCGATCGGCGGGTGGTAGCTCGATGCTTCCTAGGTTGCGTATGGAATTTCTGGGATGGGAGGCTCTTCCTTCCTCCCTTGGAAGGAAGTTTTCTTCTTCGTCGGAGAATTTAACTCGCAAACGGCAACCGATACGGATCGACGGCTATGATCGTTACGCCAGGCAGGAGAAGGAATTCGAAGGAGCATAGTAATTTTTCAAAAGCACCAAGCCTATGGGCGAAATTCTCAAATAGGTTGTTTTTCACAAGAACTGTGGGTAGCTTCTGAAAAAGAGAATCTCAATCAACGTGCGATTTGAAGTTTAACGATTAAACAATATTTTTGACATTGATAAATATTTCTATTACGCTCATAAAAAAATATAATTTATTGGAAATAATATTTCTCAAGAGCATTTTAAAGTAACATTATTTTTTTAAAGATTGAAAATTAATCTAGAAATAATTTTAACAATAGAATTTTTCAATAGAGTACATATTTTCTTTTTTCTTTCGAGTAAAATTGGAAATATGTTCAAATCTATGATTCATTATGCGTAAGAAAAGTGTTTAACTACTACAAATACTTGTCATTGGCGAATTACATGGAGAAATTACTTTACTTCATACCATCTGCAAGCGTGCTACACAATTTTTGTTGCCCCCGTAGTGGCGATGGAGTCGAAAATAAATTGCTTTTACCGTCGGCAAATTTAGTTCCCAACGGCGACCGATGCGGATCGATGCCCATGATCGTTGCACTTGTCGGGACCCTTCGGAAATGTAGTAATTTTTCGCAAACGGGAGAAAGCTGCAGCCAGCCATCGGGCGAGCTTTTCGAGATCATTTTTTACGTTCCATGTTGAACGAGCCAGAATGAAGAGTTTGAAAATATGTTTTCTTCAAAAAGTAACAGCTCTCTTAATTCGGCCGAGGCAGCTTGTGTTCCATTTTGCGGGATAGTAAGTTATGTCGCGATATAACGTGGAAAGTGACGGCATTACTTTTTAAAGGCGACTTTGGACTTGGAATTTCATGCTCGGCGTTGATCTAAGATATCGATTTAAGATTAGGAAGCCACTTGATGCGACTGCGCGCAAAAAATAACATTGCAATATCTATCGACGAATCTTGCTAAATGTCACAATCCATTACTTCACGCTCCGTCTGACACGTTGACATCTACTACATTGCCCCCGATATTCCGATATTCTCGTGTCGCCGACGTGTGATATTCATGGTAGAGTACCTGCGAACAATGATCCACACCAACAAGATATTACATATTAAACTGCTGTTTGCCTATCGATTACGCACGCTAATCCAATGGTTATCTGAACCTTTAATTATTTACAGTATCACATTGTGCGATGAAAAATGTATCATCCGTCGCGACATAATGTTCTGCTATCTGACAGTGGACAGCTACAATGGACGTGCTGTATCGCACATCGGTATACGATATCGATCGGAAAGTATGATCTGAACAAAATCCGGGATGGAGATTTTTTCCGCATGATTGATTACATCATTGTTGAGTCACTATTAATCGCGAAACGATCGAGATAGTACACAGATGCGTTTTAACGAACTTGCCACGTAAATTCTGAAACTCAATTACCGCATCATCGTCAATGTAACCTGTGGTTTAACGGATTAAATTGTCGCTGCAGCCACGATGATACACGAGGCCAATTGACGTCAGTTTGACGTAAAATATCCAAAAGTATCGAAAAATGTATACGATATTTTCATTTAAACTCATATCAAAATCTTTTTATGCGTATAACCAAACACGATAGAGTTTTCTACTGTGATAGAAAGCGTTAACAAATTTTATTATGCTACTCCTTTTGCTTGCTCCAGAATAAATTATATATATCTATTATTGTTATGAATAAAAATCATGTATGAGTGTTCTCGTATTGACCAAGCTATATCGAGTATACTATAGAATGATATATGGCGAGATGGAAGAAAGAGAAGCAGCAAGAAAGGCAACAGTCTCCGAACGTGATTAAATAAACGTTTTATTCTGTTGGAAGCATAAAGGCGAACTTAAGAGACTGATCCACTCGATCGAAGAGGCCGACAAAAGGATGACGATACCTTAGAAATGTCTTTTTTTCCTAATGACTTATTAATTACTCCGGCGTAAACTGAGAATTCGAAGTCTGTACATGTCGTCAGAATAATTATGGATTCGCCGAGTGTACGGCTAAGAAACGTGATGTCGGACTTCCTTTGCGCTGCGCTGCCGAAGAAGTCTCGCAGGAAAGAAGTCCGAGAACAACTCCTCGCTTCCTTTTCGTCGCGGCAAATATTTCGATTAAGTCTTTACGAGCGTTGCAAACATTGGATCTTATTTTCATGAAATCTGAAGGGGAAACGCCCGTATTTTGACGAGATAGATACACATTTCGAAATACTCGAGACTAAAAGCAATTTCAGTTTGAATGTAAATGTTTTGTAATGAGAAGATACGCCCTTCGTTAATGAAGTCTTGGCACTATTCTCGCATTAAGGATAGCGATGACAACGATTCCCTGGAGCTTACATAGGCTTATCCCAATGCGCGGCCGAGTCGAGAGATGTATATTCAAAGATATGTATTCAATTATTCATATCGTGACTCATGGTAGTATTAGAGGAAACAAAATAATAGTTAATGCGGCAATTAATCAGTAAATTCTATACATCGTTGACAACTTAAGTCTCTGCACTTTTGTATTCCTCATCGCGCATAATATTGCATCCTTGTAATGTCGCGCAGAATATTCTCTATGTGAGTATTCACGCGGAAAACACGCGGAGTATTTGTGATGATGGAAAGTCTCAGAAAGGAATTTGTAATGGTAGTCGTCATGCCGGATATAAATGCGGGGTACGCGAGCCATAGGTCAAAATCGATACCGGGCAGCGACATGTGTAATTCCGTTGCGGATATTCGACGGAAAAGCGATATCCATCTAATGCGATCCAAATTTTCGAGCGGCAATCGCTCGAGGAGAATCCCAGCACGCTGATTAGACCTATTCTGTTCTAAATGAAACGGAAATCGGCCGACCTCTTGGACTATCGATGGTCCACAAGCATCCTTAATTCTGATTAAACGTAATCTTTGCCGGAAGTCGGAGCCGGCGCAATCCCGCGTTTCCCCCCTTCCTACAGCGAAAGCAGAGACGACGGGAAACTTTTAGGATTCGCATAGAACGGGCATTCACGAAATCGAACGGAACAATTCGAGGCGCTATCGATCGGATATTGCGACTAAAATCTCGTCTCTCTTATTGCCTTCATTACAAAAATTTCCAATTTCTCGCGCTACTCATGTTACTCTAGGTAAATCGAGCGCCATTACGATCTTAATTAAAATTATCTCGAAAGCTTTTACACACAATATATAACACTCTCGTTTTTATTATAGTTTCTTTATGATTATATATTAGAATATGTTGTCATTTAATTGCTGATTTTCATAGTGAATTAAATCTTAAACATATCGTGTACGTGTTTAATTTAAATTTCAGAAATGATATATTACATTTTTATGAAACATCTGCCAATTAGTTTTGTTCGAATGTATCTAAAAGATGCATTTAATATGTCGCCGGCTTTTTCACGTGGCGAACGATCCCATTCCATCGCCGCGTCGCAATATTGTATCGGCAATCGAACAAATTGCTTCCTTCTATACAGCTGGTTTTCGAATTACGAAGACCATAAATATGATCGTACCTACGGGGAATTTGTTGGCAGGAATATCGGCTAGCTGCGACCGCGACCATAATTTATCAGTATCGCGCGAGCAGAATTCAATCGCGAAATAAAACGCCATGTGAGGCGACCGCTGGTTGACATTTCATCCTGCTTCGCCTAGGTATTCATCTTCGAAATGAAGTCATTCCTATAAAAGGCGAGTGTCTTATATTGTTTTTTCGGTAACGAGCATACGTGATCCAAAATGATATTGAAAAACATTTCGTATAACAGAATCGATTCGGATTGAAAAAATTTTAAAATTTTTAATTTTTACTATAAATATTTATTGTATATTATTGTTACATTTAATTATTCAATAACAAAACATTTAGCAAAACGTGAATTATCAAATTATAAAATTGCTTTTTGTATTTTATATAATCATGATTAATATATGTGCGTTAAAAATACTTGAAAATGTTTATATTTGAACGTACATAAAATGTTCGAATTTTTAATATGTTTTTATAAATTTGATGAAAATTATATATACATTATACACAATTATATATACGTATAGTATCTCTTACAATTCACGAGATTTTATTTTTAATAGTTTTGTTAATAAATTTGAAATGAGCAAAGACATCGATAATTTTAATTTAATCTTGAGTAAAAATATCAAGACGTTAATAATTTTAGCAACCGAAACACACACACACACACAAACATATGTATATATATTTTTACATTTAATTAAAAAATGTATTTAAAAAATTAAATCACAAATGATTAATTTCCAAGTAGTTAAATTTAAAAATTGTACAATTAAGCAGTAACATAAAAGTACGTATAATTTTCTACATGTATTATATCCTTGGCATCCGGCATTCATATTCGCGCGCTTTGGAATGATACAACGGTCTTACATCATTACACGCTAATTATATGGCTTGGAGATCTGTAATTTGCAGAGGAAAGCAGTCGCTTTGTGGCACGTATCGTTTAATCTTGCTTTTGATTCACAAACGTTAACCGCTAGCGATTATCCTATTCTGAACGCTTGCTACTGTCTTGCACTGTAAACCTGCGTACATACACAGTCTCGTGTATCTCGCTTTTGGAGAGATCTTTAATTCGGAAAAGATCAAACATATTTAGAAACATTTTTATCGTGAGAAACGTGAATGTATACGCTTGTGAAAGCATTATTTTTAGTCCTAATCAAGATTAGATTATTGCCGAATCGAGTTCTTATTTTGACGAACCTGTAGAATATATAAATATCCAAATTAGTTTCATACGAATTAATATTAAAAATTTTAAATAACGTTATTATTAATAATATATATTTAAAAAATATTAAAATTTGATATTTGCATTTCAATTATGAGATAACTCGTTCGTGACCCGACATATTAAGATTCTGTTTAATTCGAGAGTGATATTGCAGCAGTTTTCAACAAAATATTCCACAAACCCGACTGTACAAATTTCACGTATATTATTTTTCTATCCAATTGAGACTAATGCCAATCGCGAATTAACGAGAATGCATTTGCATTCGTGGAAACTAACCAAGCAATTATCTACTTCTTAACTACTGCGTCTCTGCTATTCTCTCGAGGACGATTTTAATCATGGTGATTAAATGAAAGTACAGACACTGAATTCACATACCATTGTGTCATTGAGTTCCTTATCTTGATTTATCGATAAATGTCATGCGGTCGTCAATAAATTGTTTCAATCGCGTTACCGCCATCGAAACCAAGATGGAACGCGGTCGTATGGTCTCAGACGGCGATTTTACTTGTATGGCAACTAGACGCGAAATGCATTTTACAATACATGTATTCTAAGAGATTGGTTTCCGCGGTTTCCCCGGGAGATTGGAGTCGCGGAAGCCCCGAGATGTCCCGCGCGGAAGTTGCTCCTCGCGACGCAAACTGCGTTTTCGTGGAATAATTCAGCGAGTCGAGCTCCTTCTCGATATAGCGTCGCTCCTCACGGCTTAATTCCAGGGAGCGTTGAGAATGTCGATGCGCGTCGGAATCCGAGTGCGCTTCTTGTATCGCGCTCGAAAAGATCGTGACGCCGAGCGTTGAGCAATCGTTTGGTGGACGAGCCGAAGGTTCTGCTTTCGCGCAAAGGCCATCGAGAGTATGCCTCCGCTCCTTCTTCGTGGTTCACCTTCTCCTCCCTGGTTCACCTTCTCCTACTCCGCGGTATCCGCAGGTCGCAGGTGTTCGAG
Source organism: Tetramorium parvispinum (assembly GCA_011638315.1). NCBI lineage: Eukaryota > Metazoa > Arthropoda > Insecta > Hymenoptera > Formicidae > Tetramorium > Tetramorium parvispinum. Next base: position 5,345 of record VBVR01002852.1, on the reverse strand, counting down.
CCGGCTATCGGCACCGCTTGGCCGCCGTGCCGGTTTCAGTCACCGCCTGGTCGTCGCCAGGTTCACCGGCTTTCTCTATACTGATTTTTTTACCGCGGCATGCTCGCGCGATAGAAATCTCCGCTTGGTCCCGGTAAGATTTATCGGTTTTTATCGCAACGGTCACTAATTCATGGGCGAGTGTCTTCGATAAGATTACGATGATGTCGCAGAGAATATAACCCGGTTGTATGTAATATTACGTCGTTCGCTGGCTTCAAAAAAATTCCTAGGCGAGATTAGAAAACATCAGCGTGGTGTATTATATTGGTGAAGTGTGATGTAAATGGCCAACTTTCTGTTCTATAACTCAATATTAATGTGAATCTTTGTCACGCGCGTGAGATGTAAATGAATACATATGTCTGCTTTTATAAGTGTAACATTTATATGAAAAAAAAGAACGGTAAGTTCTTACGCTTATATTATAGTCCTGATAAATGTTAACCTGCTCTGGAAACAAAAGAATATCTCAGTGTTTTACATTGCAAAATATACAAACTTTTATATATCATAAAATGCAAAATTCCCCGCATAATCGCGAAAACAAGAACGATATAAATTAATTATTTTAACTAATTCGTAATTCTAACTAAGCCGTAATTCTCAAATCACGACTAAGTATGCAGGAAGAACAGTCACGCATTATATAACAATTAACAAGTAAAATTGCCGTTATTTTTACCGCTATTAGAATATGTAAATAATAGCCTTGTCCATGTGAGGCTACTTTCACCGATTTGTATTACAACTATATTATTACGCGACGGATGACGACTATTTCTTCGCTATTGTTGCAATTTCGTCATACATGACTTGAATAATTCAATTTTATCGTTACAACTGCACTTTGGCTCGGTCGGCCACCTTAACAACACGTGGTTGGAAATTATCGTTATATTGGCCAAGTACACGAAACTCGGAATGTTGGGCGAATCACGCGACAAAGGCATACATTTCGAATCAATTTTTATTACCTTAAGTAATCGTCGGTCTTAATCAATCAGGAAGCAAACCGAAAAAACTACTCTTATCCTCACGAATCTATGATAATCATAATTTCATCAACTACCTGATATATTTTATTTGAAACTCAATTATATAACCAAATTGTCAAAATACTTGTAAACTCGCCAGTTCAGCAATAATTAGTAGTGTATGTGGAATAATATTGAGTAGACAAATTTCAGTTACAATAGAATGAGTGCATATTTCCGATAACAAGTCCGACGATGAGTGATGTCAAACTCATTAACAAGAATAATTTGAAGCACGAATCATGTTATATGATATATCGCAAAAATAACTAACGTGCCGTTTGCTGAATATCTATTATCAGAAATTGTTACAGCTTATAAATAGATACAATATATAATTATAATCATACAGGGGCAAACAAAGTTGTTAGGTTATAAATATTTATTTCAATCCGACAGTATCTCACATCCAAGTCAAATTAATGTTATATTTCGGTTTCGAAATCGTCATATCCCAGGTAGCACATGATGGTTTATTACGTTTCATATACATTTCCTAAACGTATTAAAATATTAAATACGTTTAAGAAACGTTTAAAAAAAACCAACACGTGCTAGTAGAGATTTATAATGGAATTAAATATTCTTTTCGAGCTTTTGGATCTTTTCGTCATCACACATTTCAGATTTACGTATTTATGTCATTTTATCCTATATAACTCTATTATAATCTTTCTCAAAATAAAACAGCGGAACATATCGCGAATGAGACTCAACGTGTAAATTGTCTGTATGTATCATCTAATTAAATTCCAATATCAGGATAGTCGTCGACAAACTTGTTAGCTCTCTCTCAATCTTTTTGTCCATCTCGCTTCAACATCTCATAAAGAGGTTGGCGAACGGAGAATCAGCTCCGGCAAAGCCGAGGAATCCAAGCGGTCTTTACGTGTCTGCCCTTTCTATCGCTACGCGGTTGCTTCCGGTAACGGCGCAACCGACCAGAAGAAACTGCGCGATGCGAAGCAGCGAAACATCGAAGAAAGGAAGAGAAGGCGGAAGAATATCTCACTAGCCAAGTTCTAGCAGTCAGTCGCGATACCGATAGCTTATGACTACGTTACGCCTTCCTAAATCGCGCTAGTAGTAACGAGCGCGATCAGCGTTCCGATGTACGAGCTTCAATACGCTTTTATCTTCTCCAGTTATTTGCTGCAACATTTATTCCTCATTTTCTCCGCAAGCTCCCTATTTATCTGAAAATATTAATATTGCTTGAGCATGTCGATATCAGTTTAACAGTCAATCAATCGAACCTGCCAACACGATTAAGCTGCGTTAACGTTAAAGAGCATTATTATATCGCATTTTATTCCATAAAAACATCATTTCCCTCATACACATCGTTCAATAAATTTTAAATATGAAGATGTTTCGTTTAAATATAAAGCCGCGAAAAAAAGAGTGATAAAATTGACATTAATAAAGTCATTATCGTGATTGTTGGGTTCAACAATTTATTTTAATCTAAACTTTTTTTCACATCCGATCTCATACTGTTCCGTTAAAAAAATATCGGGCCACTTTATGCAGGATTAAAATATATTTGTTCACGCGGTGGTCATTCACTGGCGAGCGGTCATTCACATACCTTATCCCGTTCGTCAAATTCCGTTCGACGCTGTTCGGCACTCTGTGACGATCTGTAACGAATCCACTTGGATGGAATTTAAATTGAAGCGCTGCCATTGGCATCGCGATAAACTCGAGAAGCGAACTATGCGCGCGCGTGGAGATTCTTCAGCGCACCTTTATTCGCACCGGCGCTAAAGTATGCAGCGAGTTATGTGCAGCGTACATCGATTAAAATCAATCAGTATCTGTCGATGGTACGCGGTGAAACGAACCGATGTATGTATATATATATATATAGTATATATATCTCGCGTTACTCGCGTTTCCGACCTTCGCGGAGTAATGTTTTTCTCTATAGATACGCGTATTTGCCGGATATCCGTTTCAACGACTGTGTCTCTCGTTGCCACGTCTGTCGCGAAATCCACGCACCGACGCAGCGATAAATAAGCCGCTTATGCGGTAATCTAATCCCGCAGTCGTCCCTCTCTCTCTCTCCCGCGGACGCGCATAGCGGTGCGGAATGCGCGTATTAACCGAAGCCAGCAAAGAGAAAGGAGCCGGAGACACGGAGATTCTCTTGGATAAGAGCATTGGCAAAATGATGCCGGTGAGCCACGATGAAAGAGGACAAACGTCTGCGCGCGCGCGCGTGGTGTAAAACCGGATATACACTTCGTCGACTGATACGCCGGATTTGACTGATCGTAACGACGACGTCGCGTTTTGATTTCGTCGCCGGCAACTTGTTTGCGAGTCCCGCGGGGTTCGCGTTAAATCTCATTCGACGCTTTCGCCGTGCCGAATAGCTCTAAGCCATGTAGTTCTAGAGCGTAACTTTGTAAAGCCCGTGCTATTAGTGCCGGAGTTAGGTGGTAGGAATTTGAGATACGGTAGACATTTGAGACGTTTATAATTCAGCCGATTATATCGTCCCTTGAGATCACGGGAGCAAATCAATCATTCCTTTCGTCGTCTCTCTCAAAAATCGCGTTCATCGATAAATAATCGATGGTATTCGCAAGAAATGTCGCCTTTCCGGAATGTTAATTACACGGGTTTCAGTTTCAGTGTTATGACGTGCATAGGTGTTAATTCGCCTATCGTAAAGTTGCGGTCACCGCAGGCTGCATCGCGTCGCGATCTGACCGCTTCCCGTTTACCGGATGCAATCTCTTAACCTTGCACTTCAGCCAGCAACTTCCTAGCTGTGTACGATAGCTCGGCACGTGCGAGCGACATAGAGTCGAGTTCACTCGTATTGCGCGTATAACGCGAGGCCGCCGTTTCATTACGGGTTTATTACGCTGCCGAATTAGGTCACGGCTTTACGAGGTGAACTTTACACGCGCGGCTGCACCAGTAGGTTGTAGCAACTTTATGAATACCATTTATCGAAAAGGACATTGTCCCGTCAGCGACATCCGCTGATTGCCGAGAAAATGCATTCGAAATATTAATTGTTCTTTTAATTTATTTTCAAAATTTTGAAAGGAACTAACAACATTTGATATCTTAATTTTTTTTATTCAATATGAAATACAATTATCTTAGAAGATCTCTGATTTTTATGATTTTCCAAATTGTACTGGCTATACGGAGAGTTTATAATTAGAGTTAATTTGAGTAGATTGTACTGTAAGTGCCAAAAAATTTGATTATAAGATCGACAACAATGTCATTGAATATTACAAGGCTTCAGCTTGTCCATTATGACCATTATGGCCAATATTGGTTTATTATTATCACAAACTTGCAGTTCTATAACTATATTACATTTATCCCATTAATTTCTTACTATTTATTGTTTCTATTACATGTTGAGAGTCATATACGTCAATAACATGACAATATTTATTAGTATCTCATTTTGTGATGTTGTCTCCCTTTTAGTTGAACCAAATCGTTTATTGTACTCGAAATTCATAAATGCTTAGACTAGGTTGCATCAACGTTATTTTGGCTTTAAGCGAAATTTAAACATGTGTCTATCTTTATCTTTCTTTCTAAATAAATAAATCTCACTAAAACCCGAAATAACGTTGATGCAATCGAGCCTTATTGACAGTCTTGATACATTTTTAGTACAAATTAATATTATATACAATATATATATATATACATATACACAATAAATTTAATAAAAAATGTATGGTATTATTTTGAACTTATATCTGCATTGCGATATGCATGATTGCGATATCTGCAATCTAAAATTAAACTCATTAACGTATCGTTAGACGTTCACAATACAGCAAAACAATGAATTTATCATATTATTATCGTATTGTTATCATCTATGACCATTACAGTCCTTTTTGTATCGTGATTAATTATTATCATGAGTTATACAAATTGGATAAAATTATACATATAATAAATTCGTGTAACAATTCATGTTTTAGTATACAATTTTAGCAAATTAGAGTATCTTTTTATTCAGGACAAAGATAATGTTTACAATTATCAATGATTTCCAAGTTAAGGAATTTTTATCACTTTTTATTTTGACCAAAATTATTCTGATATATTTGTACATAATTACAAAGATCACAAAATAGACATTTTCATATGATAAATATTTTAAACTAATCTATTAATTTTGTATTCTATTTATTGGCTATATTTATAATTGATAAATTATTTTGATAATTGATAATTGATAAATTGATATATATATATATATATATATAT
>VBVR01002851.1:0-20230 GCA_011638315.1 Tetramorium parvispinum | reverse complement strand
TTGTTTAAAAATAAATACTACCGAGCAGACACATATTAATGTCTATACTTTCATTTTCTAAAAGGATTTTCAAATCTGTGGAAGTAATACAAAGATATCCTTTTACAAAAATTCAGTTCCGCGGACGGCTACAAGATCCCCTCTAAAAATATATCCTTTAGCTTCTAAAAAACTTATCAGAGGAAAATATTTAAAAAAATATTGTTGGTTAAATTCATATAATTTATATTAAATAAAAATATATATATTTTTTTATGAAAATATTTAGAATATTTTTATGTCTGTATATATAATAATTTTATTTTTATAAACATTCTATATATATTTTATATACTTACAGAAAGATATTTTATTGTTTATAAAATAAGAGACGTGCTCTCGCTTTAGTTACGCTTCAAATTACAAAATTACGTCGCGTTTACGGTAAACTTAACTGCGTTACGTTATAACGCTTCTGGAATGCACGTATTTGCGCAGGATTGTTTGAAGTCATTAGAACAGATCCAATTAATAACTGGACAATGAGTATTACGAGTAAATAGGTACTAAGAGCATTAGCATTACCTAAGGCCGCGTATAAAGTAACTATCTACTGTTATAATCAATGAATAAAGAGCTATCTCCTTGCATGTTACTTATGGTTAAAAGCACAAAAGTGCATGCCTTCTTACCATTAAGGATCTCATAAAATAGACATCATTGTACAGTAATACGATGCTTATTTTATAAGATGGTCTTAGAAAAGACAGAGTAAAGAAGTTTTTGTTGATTACTTAGATACAATAAAATAGAAATCCTTGTGGTTATATATAATATTTTTATTCTTGAACAAACCTCTTTTCTCAGATAAAATTAATTTTAAAACACAAAATTTACTTTGAAAATTTTTTTATTCTTGCGAATCTTTTTACGAAACATTTATTATGCTTTATTTAGCTTCTAAGCGTTTTTTTTAGAATGTTCTATTTTGGAATGCAATTATTGAATTAGAGTAAAAAATAAATTATATAACAACTTCCTGAATATATGTATATCTTTATCAATGGCTTGTCCTTTGAATTCGCATCGATCTTATGTACCGTTACAATTAGACAGAGTTTCCTCTGAAAAATCGTTGTCCCACGGTCCTTCCATCATCACGAAACTTTCGCAACCCACTGAAAACCGGTTGTGCGATTTCGACCGGAAACTCCGGTAACCTCAACGGTCCTAATCCAATAACGACCACTTTTTCGAGCGATTTTTATTTAAGACTACAGACAAACGTATTCGTACTTCAAACAATGTGATAAGTTCTATAAAATATGAATTTGTTTCATCAATTTTTACATATGTCAATTAAAAAAGTTTAAAGAACGTGTGTGGAAACATGAAATTTGTTTTGTGTATCAATACAATAAAACGTATCAACGTATCATATATCAATAAAATAAAATAATACATTGTTATATATTATTTTATGTATTATTATATATGTATTAAAAATAACGCTCAATAATTGTTTCCTAAAATAGATATATTTGAATTTAAATACCGATTAATAGAAATTAATAGAAATGCTGAAATTTATATATTCAGATTAGATCAATTAATTTATAATTTATTGTTTTAATTTAAGTAATTTGAATTATTAATTTAAGTAATTTGAATATGCAATTACATTTCTATTAATATGTGACTGCGCAACTTTTCTCCTTGCTCTAGAAATCTTATTCAAACGTTATTAAAAATTTCTAATTGAACAACACAGACTATTATACTTTAGACTTTACTACATACAATTATGCTTTATACGTGTTAACGATCGTTCAATTTTAGTGACTCGAGACACGCGATGCTTTTTGAAAAACGGAGCTACCGCGGCACATCTCTTTGTCAGCGAGGATCTGCCCGTAGGAGCTACCGTGGGAATTCTCGAAGTACTAGGTGATCCTGGCTTGCAAGGTGACATCGTGTTGAGCCTGCAGGAGCATGACAGCCCTGTCGCATTCTCACTACATTCGAAGAATTTAACTCTTATCAGGCCGCTCGATAAAGAAGGTGTCGAAGGACCAGCTAGTGTTTATATCAACGTTATTTGTGAAAGGAAACATACCTTGGATCCGGTGAGACAATCTCTAACAATAATTATGTTACACTAAATATTAAAATAATGAAAAAAATATCTTTAAATGCGATATTAATTTTCTTTCAAACTTCATAAAAAAATTTCTATTATATTAAAAATACAAATTGCAATGTAAAATTTCGCATGCTTCTTAATTTATTTATTTCTAAATTTTTCGATAAATTCAACAAATTTGAAAAATAAATATTTCTTTAACAGAAATGTTGAGTTTATTTAGCAAATTAGTTAAATTAAATTTATATACAAAATTGTAGTATTCTCATAATTTTTATAATTCTATGTAAAAAAATAAAGTTTTATTATTATTATTTTGTTTTATTAAGTAAAAAATTTTTTTATTTTATCATCATTTCTTAAGAAATTATTTAATATTTAATATTTTTAAAGGGATTCATCATACCAGTGAATATTCGAGTAACCGACGCGAATGACAATTCACCGCAATTTGTGAATGCACCTTATGTGCTGAATATTTCTGAGGTGAGAAAATTTGTCATATCTTAATTTTGAGCGTTTTTTTTTCATTTTAACATGACATGATGATTCCAGGTTACTGTTGAAGGCACGAGAGTTTTGCAAGGAGTCCGTGCTGTCGATGCTGATCAACCAGGACCATATTCCACTGTGCAATATGCAGTTCTACCAGGAGCTCATTCGGTAAATTTTATGAACATTTGTATAGCTAAATTTTTCCACTAATAATCAATTTTCTCCCTATATATTTATTATACAACATATTGCTAATTACTTTTTATCTTTTTATACATAGGATTACTTTGTTTTCTTAAATGCTTTGGAAGGCACTCTTGTACTAAGGAAACCTCTGGATTACGAAACCCTCACCAACTTCTCCGTTGATATTCGTGCTCAAGTAAGTTCGATCTTACATACCAATCCAATATTTCAAAAAATCAAATATTAAAAATTAACAAACACACTTTACAGATTTCATTGAACATATTGCATTCTATAAAAGCAAATATCTCTCAAAAAGTTATTGAAAGAAACTTTATTCTCAAAAATATGATTTAGATCGAAACAATTAGAATCAATATAATTCCTGAATAGAAATTATTCCTTCTATGTAATACAATCTGCAAAATCCATAAACCAACAATGAAGTTCAACGTCACAGAAATATCGTAAATAGATCATATAACGGTCTTGAATAAATTGATTCGAATAAATTGATTCGGATGATCGATGCGTATCGATACGCAACAGTGAGCAAGTGAAGACACAGAAAATTGACCGAACAAATGCTTCCTCTGAATATTTCTCACGCTTAGTCATACTCCAACAATAGAAAGCCAAAAGTATTTTCTCTTCCAACATAACTGTATATTTCTCAATAATAAATAATAATAATAAAAATGTTGTTCTTTTAACAATTTCAGCACATAATCTTTTTTACAGGACCAAGGTAATCCACCACGCTCATCAATGACAACGTTATACGTTAATGTTATCGATGCCGATGATCAGAATCCAGCTTTTTTGAACAATGAATATAAGATCACTGTACCCCGTCACATCAAAGAGGTAAAACTGATTAATTTTCTTAATTTTCTTTCTTAAAACTTACTTTGGTCAAACTCGATAATACATACATATATAGTTCGAAATAAATGAAGAATTTAATGAAAATTAATTTATTGATTTAGAGGAAACCGTTAAAGGTGGTACCTGCCGCGATAAAAGCCGTAGATCAAGATGTCGGCATAAATGCACCAGTCCGATATACAATACAAGGTGGAATCTTACCCTTTCTAGATTTGAATCCTGATACTGCTGAAATCGTCATGATACGCTCGTTGCAGGACCACGAGCTAGCGACGTCATCAGCAACTATCGTTATTAAGGTAGAAATATCAATGTACTTTACTTTTTAATAGGTTTAAAAGTATAATAATAATATCGTTCATTAAATAGGCTACTCAAGTGGATAACGTGGGTAAATACGCTCTTGCAACGGTTATTGTATCGCGAGAAGATATGGTTGGTCCAACAGCGGGTAAATAATATGCAGATTTAACGAATATATATATTTTTAATAAAATAATAATTAACTTGAACAGACTAATTTTCTTAAATATCATTTTTTCCGATTATTATTTTGTAATGTATATGTTCAGCTACTGTCTAACTATATTTCATATTATTATAAATACATCTGTTAAACATTTATTATGTACAATTAATTACTTATGAATTATCATTATCTGTTTATTAAAACAAATTGGTCCGCAACCATACATTAAACAATTATAGTGAAGACTCATTAACAATATATTCTTCATCAGTATCAAAATTTAATTGTACACGCACCATGTGTATGCAAATGTCAAATGTCGGAATAAAAGCAAATGTTAAATGTCAAAAACTTAAAGCGCGAAGAATAATTACCGATTTGAAAACAAATTTCAAACTTATATTTTTTATTTTACGGATGCTAGGCGGTCGATTACCCGTGAAATTCGTACAGAAGAATCATCAAACGAACGTACCGGAGAACACGCCGTCTGGGAGCGTTCTTCTAACGACAGGCGTCAACAAAGGCGATTCTGTAAGTGATGTAAAAATTCGCTTCAATGATAAAATTGCAAATTAATCACGACATAGTAACGTAGTATAGATTCTGATCCTAGGATTTAAAATTTTGGCTGGTGGGTCCAGTGGAAGATTTGGAAAGATTCTCAATCACTGATTCTGGCGAATTGATTCTCAAAGGAAGTCTGGATTACGAACGGCGAGTCCAGCACAGCTTTTTGGTTCACGTCACAGACGGATATCATGTACATTTATTTCATTATTGTTAAATTTTATTAAACTATTTTTGCTTATTGTAACATATATATATATTACACAATAAATATATATTACACACACACACATATATATATATATAATATGCACAGACATTTATTGTGTAATATGTTATATGTATATAACATACAATATACAAATATTTTTTTCAGAACGATACCTCACGTGTGAATGTTTCGGTCGAAGACGTGAACGAATGGGAACCTCGATTCCAATATTCCCGGTATGAATTTCATGCACATTCCGCGAGGGAAGGCTCCGTCGTAGGTAAATCTTCTTTTTATCGAATTAAATTTCTATCAAATTTTTATTATTTTTGATATTCAAAGAATATGTAACGTAATTTTTCAGGAAAATTAGAAGCAGCTGATGGCGACAGGGGGGACAAAGTCAATTTATCCCTCAGAGGACAAGATGCAAGGTATAAAATTACGATAAATTTTACCAGCTTAAGCTATTAATTAATAATATAAAATTACATATGAAAATAATATACAGGGTGTCCCAAAAAGAGCGTATGGCCATTTAAAAACTATTATAGCCGCGATATTTTCGCCTATGAGTTTTCGACTTGGAATTTTCCACAGAATTTGTCATTGTAAGGACATACGATCTTTTTAGGACACCCTGTATATAAAAAAGGTATACTTGATTTTAATTCCAAAAAAATACAATCTTTTAATTAAAATACTAAGTATTATAATACTTTAATTTAATTAAAATACTTATAATTATATTATAATTACTTTTAATAATTATATAAATTATATTACTTCCAGGTCTTTCGAGATTAGAGATAATGGCGAATTAGTATTGAGATCATTTGGTTCGTTTAATGGATCTTTGGCCCGATTCATAGCGGTAGCTACAGATACCGGAAAACCACCTAGGTATTCATAAGTTTGTATGAGAGTTAATTTATTGTTCATAATTATTGTCAGATGTTATTAATCTATGTTTTTCTGCAATTTCTTTAGATCCAGCATGATTCCGGTAATCGTTCACATACCGAACGGCGGTTCTTTACCGATCGCTGCGAGAGCCGCACCCGCTTGGCTTGGTAGCAGCGTCTTATTAGTTGCAATCTTCGGTGCAGTTTTGGGTCTTCTTGGAGTTGTCATACTCATTCTCATCCTTTACATTTATAAGCAGTGAGTATTTATGTAAAACATAATTTATAGCTACATAATAATAATAGAATAACGTTAACAGTGCGATATATGTACAATATTTACAGATATAATAGTTACTAAATGCTTATATTAATTATATCATGTTTTCTTATTATTACATTTTTTTATTTTTGAATTCCTAATTTGATAAGAATTTATAATAGAAATATTTGAGAGACTTGAAAATATTCAAAATTTTGTATCGGATCGAGAGAGACTTTCTTAACTTTTGTAAGATAAAACTTTTCAATTTTTTTTTTCTTTAAGCAAAAGGCCAAAAAGCGGTGGTTCGGTCAGTTCTGTGGGTACAGGATACCGTGAGAAATCACCAGTTCCCTCTGCTCTGAGTCCAACTCCGCAAGTGCTAGGTGCCAACGTTCTTCAGGACGCCTTGGAGGGTCCGCGGAATCGGCGTCACGATATCGACGGCAACGAGAATGATAACGTCGACAGCGGTAACGAAATCGATAATCCCGTCTTCGGAGAAACCAATGAAAGCTCGTACAGCGCAACAATCAAAAGTACGTACACGTTTCTATAGACAGCACAAGTCAAGTAGTAGTGCATAAGCTTTCTGTTCTTTGCGCTTAGCATAATTTAGCTCGACATACTTTACTTTGATTCTCTAACTTCGCATAGTTTTCTTTTTTTTCTTATATATCTATTAACTGCAGATTATCAAAAGCTGCTCGATACAATTACTGAAATAAGATTTTCTCTTAATCGCGGTAATCTTTCTTCCTAAAACAATCTGAAATTACAAAGCTAAAAATCATTATCAAATTACAAAGCTAAAATTATTATATAATTCTATTATCAAAGATTTATAATGTTAAAACATCGCATTTCTCTTTATTATTTTTAGGCATAGCTTCAGCAAGACAATTACCATTGTACGCCCGACATAAAGTGGCGCCAGCCCCGAATCCTCCAGCTTTATCAGCCACTTCGAACATTCCCAATATCGGCGGATTAGTGCAGAATATGAACGACTTGAGTGCTAGAACCAATCTAGATGCTGGATCTCACGACTCTTCCAATTATTCCGGAGATCCTCCAGATTCTCTAGTGCCAGCGTGGCCCGCTAGTTCGGTTTTGCCGAGGATCAAGAAGTTGTCTTGGGATGACGACGATAGGGTAATTATCTCAACTTGCAATAAATTTATTTGCAATCTAGCAACTAAATAAATCCATGCACTCTTTATCTAAATTCCGCATTGCATAGCAAATATAAGAAAGAATTTTGTAATATTTTATGAATCAGTTTTTTATAAAATAAAGATATTTTAGAAATTGTCTGCGAATTGTGTTAAATGAATTTGGTTTGAATTTGAACACTTTTAAAAGAAAACAATGGAAACTATATCAAAAAACTGTAATATTTTCAATTGTGTTGAATTATATTGAACAATTTGAATAGAGAGTAACGTCTTATATCACGATACTAACTGTTTCCTAAGGAATACAATTGCATTGACTTATGCAAGAAGAATAATTAAATCCAAGTTTGCTTGCAAATACAAACTTCGTGCAATCCCAAAGAGCAGATAGATGGAGAACACAATGGAGACAGAAGTATTTATCGTTTTCCAGACCGTGGATAGCGTCGAGGTCGCGGCGGAAACGCGAACCGGAGACAATCAAGCTGGCAACGAGAGGCTCAATCTCACCGTATACTTCTAACGATCCATTATTTTGTAAATGGGACAAATGTCCAATAACGATGGCGGACGACTGTTGTAAGCGGTGTTTGGCTAGTTCAGTTAAATAAAGTCTCGTTGATGTCGAAATTCTGTGAATGAAGTTCAAAGCATCGCAACGCGATGCGACCTCACCCGCGTATTCGGTCCACAGAGTATCTGTGTTATCTGCGCAGTATAGCGTTAATTTACATCATCCTGAATGGATTACATCCATTATCTGCACGATGTGACATCGATCTCCGACAACGATATTGTAAGAAATAATTGTTAGAAATTCCTAGAAATTCAACAATAGACAAAGAGCAAAAGAAACTTTTATACTAACATTTACTTTAAAAGAAGAAAAGAAATAGCTAATTGGAACATGACGATAAGTCTGATGATATCTTATAAATATTATCAATACCAATTAATTAAAGAAGGAAATAATAAAATATTTTTTATAATCATATTATTAATGTACAAGAAATATTACGATATTGTATACGAGTTACCTCATATTTTTAATCGCCTTGTTAATAAAATTTATAAATTATCGATAATTTAAATTTTGCACGTGAAACGTTATTCTAATGCTCACTATTTTATTACTTTAAGTTATAGTTACAGATTTCTGATATCGCTAGTTTTATTTTAACAAAATTATTCGAGAAGAAACGTTCAAACTCCCATATATACACGCCACAAGAATGAAAGTTCAATGCATAGGAATATAAATTATAAGTTGCGTGAACCGCGTTATAACGAGAAAGTATAATGACTTCACACGCTTCTATCATTAAAAAGTAGATAAAGTTTCCGCATTTGCACTTTGTTGAAGCCACCGATATTCGAATGCATCGAGGAAACCGTGTCAGTAGGTTGATCTTCGCAAGTAATTACACAACGAGCAAATGAGGGAATATTTGCGGTATTTGTAATTCATGGAAATGCAACTTTCGTTAAAAATAACAAAATACAACATTGGGCATAAAATTGCTGAAGAAATGCGTTTCTAAGTAAAAGGCAACAAAGCGATTTTTTTAAGACATAAGATTTTATCTTGGACATTTTCTTTCTTTGCTTTAAAATATAAACATTTCTTAATAAAGAGACATAAAATAATTTCTGCAATAATAGTTACAATAAGAGAAATTAGTTTCGTATAAAAAATTTGTATAGTCTAAGTTCCATAATTATTGAATACATGAAAGATTCAAAAAAAGAAATTACAAAAATATCATATAAATTCTAATAAATGATTAATCTATTATTACAAAAATCATTTTATATTTATTATATCTATTGCTGAAGAAACATTAGACGGAAATATAAATAATCAAATATATTCTCTTATATTCTTTGTCAATGATATTTCTCATAATACATTATTATGAAAAATAATATATTTCTTTGTCATTCCGTTTAATTGTTATTATAATTAGTAGCTTATTAAATCCCATCTGGTGCGGGCTTGCCGAAGAAAGTGACGTGACTCTTAAGGTGGGGAGAAAGTGACCTAGAGAGGTCTTGGCTACGACATCGTCCTCGAATCTTTTCTTCTCAGTCTTCCGTGACGTATGATTGGGTGTGGAATACTCGTGATATCAAGTGAAAATATCTCATGAAAAATAATTATTCCATGAAAACTACGTGAGTGAAGATATTTATATTTTCGAATTTCGTGATTATGTATTTTTCAAATATACGAAATAATTATAAAGAAATTCGTTCTCTTAAAATATCTCGCTGTCTTTGTATACAAATTTTATAAATTTTAAAAATTATAGAAATGTATTAATTATAATAGCAAAAATTTTTTGCTAGATAAGTAAAAGGCTTAGTTAGTATATTAAATTTAAAGTTAATTTAAATTAAAAATCTTAAAATATAAATTAATGTTAGGATAATTAATCTGGATTTAATATATTGACTATTTATTGTTTTATTTTTGTCTACTAATATTAAATATCATATGTTTATCTTGCCATATTCTTATATAATTTCTATATATTTAATTGAAGTAATCGATATGTCACAATACATTATACTTTAATACACTTTAACCGTAAACACAGAAATTTTAAATGTGTCTACATGCTTTGAAATTTCAAGGATAAACGTTGCTAGATATTTCTGGGAATGAGGCTGATAAAAGGTAATTGTAAACTGTTTCCGCTATTCATTATACTAACTTTCCTGTCATTCGTTACGTAATTACCATTACAAAGGCAACGAGAAATACATGAATTGAAAATTGATGTTTCAATTGTTCTCAAAAGAAATTTCTCGGAATATTTAAAATATTTACATGCATAAATTTACATATGCATATAAATTATATATTATGCTAGTAAAATATTATTATTTTTGAAAATAAATTATTGTACAATAAGAATCAATTAAAATCAGATAATCGAAAGTAATATAAAAAGAATAATGCACCTCCTGTAAAGATTATTACTATTGCAATTTGAATTGAATTCAAAGTTAAATTGAGAAAAGTTTGTTATTATAATATATAATATTTTTTTTATTTTAAGATACTTTATTTCCTTAACACTTGTAATATATTATTTGATTATTATATTATATTAGTAATTTTCTAAATTCCAAATTTTCTTAAAAAAACGAATATTTTATATTAAAAAAAATATGTACATACTTTTACGTGTATTACCTAAAAGTTACTTCTTTTGCAAATTACACCGTTACATCATGTATATAAGTATATTAAGAAATTTTCCAACATACTCGTTTGCATCCGGGTGTTTGCTATTTCAACATGCCGCCGTAAACTTTCCTGGAGAAAGTCAGAGATAACACGAACATTGGTTCAGGTGAAAAACGGAGCATCTTCATTTCGTTTACTTTACATTTCGTGGAAGGTTGAACGCCAGCCTTTCAGTTCCTGTATCCAAGATCTCATCTTCGCTATATTTCTTCTTCGGTCTCAAAACCACGAGAAAGATAGCCATGCAATTATATTCTTCAATTACGCTCGTCACGTTGATAGCAATCGTCAGTGTGATATCTGGTACGTATTATAATTTACATGTTCGATGTTTTTTAATAACGATGTTTTAATAATTCACATTAAAAAAAAACAGTAAAATAAGATTAATGTTATCTTTATAATCATTACATTTTTTTAATTAATAAAATCGATAAAAACTTATATGAAATGTATACTTTTACTTGTAATAATCTACCTTTTCCTAGTATAATTATTATGCTGTTATATAGCTATATTATTACATCCTCGTTATTAGATTATTAAAAATAATATAAGAGCTCAATTTTTATCCGATTGTGTGCAATTAGATTTTCTAATAATTATTTTATAATCTTATTAGTTGTGCCATTGTCATCCCAACCAGAAATAACAGCTGTTGCGGTTAATCATGGTCCATGGGCAGAAGTTCTCGAAAATTGGATTACCCTTCAATCTAACAATTCTCGTGCCGCGCGAGTGATGAAGATTGATGAAAAGACTGTGACAGTATCGAAAGTCGCCACATCAAATAAAAGAGATGTTACTGAAACCGATCTTTACTTACTTGGTACGATTTATAAAAAAATTTGAAGAGATTGATTTATTTCAATCGTCAATATAATTTAATTACACTTATACATATATTAAAAGAGAAATTGTTTGATTATTGAAAGAATGAGATTCAAGAATCTTAAATAAAAATTTACAGGTGCCATTGAAAAACTTGTGTACCGAATGGATCATTTAGAAAAACGTGTAAGAAGAGCTGAAGAATTATTATACTACGTTATTGCAGGAAACAATAAAATGAAAGGTAAAAAAAGTCATTAATTTCAATGTAAGATAATAAATAATTATAATTAAGATATATATTTTTTCTCTTCTATAACACATATTCGGAAGACTTTAATTAAATGTTAGAATAAAAGAAAGGCACAAATTTGTTATTTAATATATTTATAATTATAATTTATATCATTGTTTATTATTGTTACCATTTTTTTAGAGCCTTGTCCTGCCAATTACACAAGGATGGGTCAAAACTGCTATCACTTTAGTAATCGTGAGTTTAATTGGAAATCATCGGCAAGTCTTTGCCGTGGTATGGGTGGACACTTGGTCGAGTTCGACACGATCGAAGAAAGCCAAGATGTAATTGCGGGTTTGATGTCGGATGGGAAATTGAAGGGCAAAAATTTCTGGACAGGTGGTTTAAATCCAGGACTTTTATGGATCTGGGCCAACAGTGCTAGACCAGTTCACAAAGATACTAAACAGTCCGTTATTGGTGACGGCAGGTCGGTATCGTTTTTGAATGGAATATTTTTACATAGATAAAATAGAATATGAATAGCGTGCATATATTAAAAGCGTTTATGTAACACAACCATTAATTACCAAAAGCGTTGCAAAACTGTAAAAATTAATTTATCACGCTTATGATAAACCAAATTGCATTATAAATATTCTAAATTGCAGATGCTTGAAGTTAACTTTCAACGTATCGTCGAAAATTTACTCGTACACAGGTGCAGATTGCGGCTTGAGACAAAGATATATCTGCGAATTGACAATTGATGACGAATCAGCAAACAGAATCGAAAGAACAGCACGATTGTTGATTGATAAAAGTAATTAGATTTGTTTTAATGATAGATGAAAATAATGTAACAAAGCAAACATTGAGAAATTACATTTATTTATAATACGTATATATATCTTAAATATATATCTTTAATAATTGATATTATAAAAATTTTATGTTAAAATAGTATAATCACTTTTTAACTTACAAATACAATATATTCTTAAGTTGTGCTTAATGTTAATTATATGTAGATAATGTTTGTACCATTCTTATGTAAATTTTAAGTAAATTGACACTTAATCAAATTATATTTATAAATATTTTCATTATCATGTTCATTGAGTAAATTATTAATACAATATGTAATGTAATCTTGATGTATTGAATTATAGATTAAAGTTCTGCAATTTCAAATTTTAATCTGTTCTATGTACGTTTCGATTTTAGCATACTAAATCAGAATAAATTAAAATACTAAATAAGATAAACTCGTTTTATTTTGTACGTATAGGCTAATGGTGTTTGGGTGCATGACCGCGAGGATAAAAGAGCGCGGCGAATAAATTTCTATTTATTTTTAGTCTTATTCAAATACTTCTATTTTCTTCAAAGATATTAATTAATTTATCGAATCTTAATCGAGTCTAAGGATTATATTTAAAAAAAATAGAAAAAAATTAAAGATAAAAAGGTATAAAGAAATTATTTTGTAACTTTTATTTCTTTACTTCTGTTATCAATCGTTATAATAAAAAAGTCATTATAATGAATTATTATAATAATGAAATAATTCCTTTTATCTCTAATCTTTTTTTTTATTCTATTTTAAATCTAATCTTTAAATTTGACTAAAATTCGATAAATTAGCCAATATCTTTTAAAAACCGTTTCTACGTTGTATTGAGATTCTCCTTAACTTACAAACTTCGCGGCGTGATGTGCCATCACCAGGCTACGCTTGAATTTATTCACAAAGGACAGAACGCGGTCAGAGCATGTTATTAGACCGCCATTTCTGGTAATTAATGTCTTTGCAGCCGTTATGTCATTGGGTTTTACGCCGCGACAACAATCATCAATCACGGCTAACCGATAACCCAAACGCAAGCCATCCAAACACGTTTCCTTCACGCATATATCATAGGCAATACCGCAGACGTACAAGTGTGTTTCACAAACGTTCGACAAAATTTGTTCGAGCTTCGAGGTACCATTTTCATTTTCGAAACCTGAATATGTCTCCTTATCTGGATTGCGACCCTTCTCTATCTTAAGAAACAGAAAGAACATTTTACGAACGATTAAAAAAATATGCCCAATTTCTTCATTTTATGTCAAATATAAAAACAAATAAAATAACTTTAACAGTAAGATAATTTATAGATGAGTTATTTAAAGAACAAGGTATTTATAGAAACAATTTCATGCTTTCTTAAATTAAATAGTAAATACTGAAGAAAGATAATAACTGACAGAGGCTTATATGATAAAGCCTCTACTAATTAATACGATAAAGATATCTACAATAGCTTTATGTGTATATAAATTCATATCAATTACTACATGGTTTTGAATAATTAAAGAATTCTTAGTGATCAAATATGATTAATCATTCTTCATGATCTTTTCTGTGGAATTGATATATTACCGAATAGGATTTCGAAGGTAATATCAGCAAATCTTTATGCAATTGGGCGCCCCAGGTATCCTGTACGCAATGCCTTGGCCAAAGTATTTGATTTACTTGAGGGTTCAAGAACATGACGGTGTCGAAGGGTCTTGCTGTTTCCTTAGTGATCTATTTCAAATTATAGAATTTTAAATTAAGGATAGGATCTTAAATCTATTTCGGATTACAGGATAAATCTATCTCGGATAGGACTTATTGTTTAAATTCATAAAAAAGCATCATCGCGAATTCAAATATGCTAACTAAATAGTACAAAAATTCAAAAGTTATATAAAAAGCATGTTCAAGAATTTTATTTATACATTTCTATATATATTTATATTTTATTTATACATTTCTATATATTTCTACATTATCCAAAAAAATGTCGTAAAAACGTTTTCTCTTCGATATGCGTGCTATCTGGATAAATAGCTGTGTTTTATGTAAGTTTAAATAAAACGTTTTAGATTACAGTATAACAATATAAAAAAAGTAGCAAATCAATTTCTAAAAAAAGAATAAAACTAAAAGATCATTTATTTTTCTGAATTATTTTATCAAACTATTTTATAATCACAGGCAGAATAAATACCTTAGAGTCCGGATGAAGTTCGCGCATCTCTAAATTTTCAAAGAAACTGATGTGATTGCTGGGATGCCAATCCTTCGTATATATCACTTTGTCCCAATTGCCCAGTTTTAGAAGTTGATTAATCGATTCCACGACCTCCGACCCTTCCTGCCCATAGCCGCAGTCTCTAAGTGCCAATGTGCCATCGATGAAGTCGTTTTGTACATCGACGATTAGCAAAACATTGTTGGGCTCTATAGTCGCATCTATCCATTTACAACATCTGCAACAGGAATTCATTTATTGTGAAAAACATTCCAGATTTTTAACTCGTTATTCGCGCGAATAGAAAAAAAATCTTTTCTTGCCTGCAAAATTCAACAAATGATTTAGAAAATAATTTTAAATTAAATTAAAAATTATATATATTTTTAAATTTAATAATTTAATATAAATAATAAAAAAGCAAAGGAACTTAATGCCAATTGTCAGGGCAAAAACTTGTATTTAAAATATTATAAATAGGTAAACGTTTCATCATTTTTTATTATGTTAATAATAGAGTAGGAGACGCAGGCAATAATTAAAATATATAAATATATAAATATATAAACGCACGTAATTTTACATCGTATAAAATTAAGAATTTTTTAATTTTTGATAGATTAAAAAAATTTAAAAGGCCGCATGGAAAAGATTATATGAAGAGTAACGTGTCGCAATAATTAAGTATATCAAGTATTTGTCATCAATATTAAAGTCAAAGGTGTTCGCCGAAATAAATGGAAGAGTCAGAAATGTGAAGAAATTAGAGAAATAAAAAATTTAACTTTAAATTATTTATACATATTTAGTTATTATGAAATAATCCTTTTGTTTCTGTATATCTTTCCAACAACAATCTTTTTATTTTTAATCATTTTTAATCATTAATTTAATTATGCTTAATTATATTTACAATTTTAGCGTTTCGGGATGTGAGAGGAGGATTACATGGGAATATTCAAGTAACAGATTAGGGTCTTAGATTAAACAAAGACAGACAAGAACAGACGTATGATTTAACCAAGTTAGCTATAGTTAATTATTAGTTAGCCGGTTTCTCCAACTTCTTGGTAAGTTAACTAATAGTTAAATCATACGAACTTGTCTAAGTTGAGGATAAAACAAAGATAGACAAGAATAGACATATGATTTAACTATTAGTTAGCTACAGTTAACTATTAGTTAGCAAAAGTCTTATAAAACTCTTTCGCTGAATATACACGTCCGTTCATGACGGTGTCCGGGAGTCGAATGTTATATGTCTATATTTTCAGTTAATTGCTCTTAATTCATTGCATTAATTTTTTTTCAATTTAAATTCACACAAAAAATTAATTATTTCTACTAAATTATTTTCGAAATTTCAAATTGTCAATACTTCCCCCTAAAAATAAAATGTCGCTTCGACGTCGACAAAAATTCGTTTGCAAAAATATGAATCCTCGAAATACTATTTTGTCCGCGGAGAAAATACCTTATCTATTTCTCTACCCAGATAAGAACGCATGCAGACAAATTTTCATCATTTTAATTTTAAAATATATTGTATAGTATATTGTGTAATAAGTCTAAATCTAACTTTTAATATCATTAATTCTAAATTTAAATAATGTAACATGTAACAATCTTTAAAAAATGAATGCCTAAAATAAATTCTTATATAATTGTAATATTCGAACAATCATCTTAGCACAATTATTATTGAAGTTAACTTTGAACTTCGAAGTTTCGAAGATTCGAAGCTTCGAAAGAATCGAAATCAACTTCAAAGATTCAGATTTTTGAAGCTTCGAATCTTCGAAGTTGTAAAAAGTAACAACCCTAATTATTACTGCATACATTTCAGAAATTAATTTTGTAATTATCATAAAAATCGATGCAGCAAAAAATTGTATAATTATTATTCAAGTAATAGTAAGAAACTTTTTTATTTTTTATTAATTTTGCTTCATAATTTTCTCAATATCTATAATTATAAAATTCTTTTTCATCAAAAGATATGCGTTTTGCAGAATCATCTTATGATACGTATTGCGAAATGTTGTGAATGAAAAGAAGCAATAATTGTGCATTAATTACAAAAGTTTCCTATCTAAGATATAAAGTTGGATCAATTTGACAGAACAACGCGCATGCATTTACCTTCGCAGCTCCTCGTTGTTCAATGTACCGTCTGCGTTTGCGTCGAAGAGCTCGAAAATATTTCGTACCCTCTCCTCGTGCTGCTCGACCTCGTCCGCCTCGAACACTCGGACACAAAGTGTTCGGAACTTCTCATAGTCGAACGGCCCTTCAAATTCAATACCGAGTCTCCACAGTACCGCCTGCGAAGGCGGCCAAGAATTAATTTGTGCTGGCTGCGCCATGTTGTCTTACACCACGCTTCACGTATCGTTTCACGTATCACGTTGTTACGTTATTTACGTCAATACGACGATTGCACGACTGTCATTCCGATTTCAATAGACCCGATTGTTATTTGTTCCACCTGTATCTGGCCCGGATGTGTCCGATTGACCAATCAGAAAATAATCTGCCCTACAAGCATTCCTAGCACCACGTGGACCGCATATGGACGCTCAGGTAGTCGGGTAGTCAGGTAGTTGGACGGATCAATACGTGACGACCCTCACGAATGTTACGACACACTAGTTACGGTCCACTTGATCCACGCTTCAAATGCTTCAAACCGTTCTTCTTCTCCTTCTATCTTTATTAAAAAGAAAGAGAAGAAAAATTCTTCGAAGCATTTATAGCGTCAAATGGACTGCAACCACTGTTGCCTACGAGTGGAAGAAAGAATTTTTTTCAAATACTTCTTACGAGTCTCATTTCCGATTCAAGTCTAAAACATGCAGCTTTACACACTTTATCTGAAAATCATGCTTTAGTCCATCGCATTCTGATACTTTAACAACGAAATTTCTACATTTAATATTAATAAAATTTAACTGTATATAAAATAAATGTTTCAGACAAAAATCACGTTATGAGTTTCAAAGTAGTTTTTAATGCTATTATAACTGCCATAATAATTGCAGTCTAATAATACAATATAAATTTACATTTTTTTTTCAAAGACAGTGTAATAGATAAATATTAAAATATTTATTTGTCTTATCCCTCTATTTATGATATCTTTTCTACATATTTATTATTCGACATTTCTACATTCTATTTATTATTTCCTACATTAATATAGTTTATTTTCGACTAATTTCTTTTTTTATATATTCTTTACATTTCTTTCATAAATAAAAATTTTGATTATGCTCTTACTCGTTTACTACCTCTCTTAAAGGATGAATAGACGAAGAAAAAATGATTTGCTGATACAGCAAATATTTAACTGTTAGCAAACTAACATAGAAAATTTTAAATAAATATTGGAATAGCTATCATATCGTTATGCCCTTGAAAAAATGTATATCAGTTTCCTCGCAAAGTGGACGTAAGTGAGTGCAAACAAAGTTTGCAAATTTGCAAATGTGTTCGTAAAGATAATTAAATGTTTCTTTAAGTTACTATTCTTGAGTTTTCAAAAATTTTTTCCTATAATCACTCAATATATTTGAAAAATATGTTACATAAATAAAATAATTATATGCTGCCCTGGCAGCCAAACTATTGTGTGAAAAGACAGATTGTGCCCAGAGATTGTTGCCAAAAAGGCAACAGATTTCTAATAAACTCTGTAATATCTGATAATATTAGAAAATTGCTGCTAGAAATATAGCAGAACCTGTTGACATCCTGTGTCAATAGATTGACAGCAGAAATCGAGCAGATCCTGCTGCCAGGATCTGATGCCAAAAAAGTAACAGATTTCAAACAGACTCTGTAATATCTGACTCTGATAATGCTTGAAAACTGTTGCCAGAACCTGTGAATCGTCTGGTCCTGTCAGCAGGATCTGTTCGATTTCTGCTGTCAATCTGATAACATAGGATGTCAACAGTTTCTGTCAAGAGAATGTTAGCAGAATGAGACCTCAAATGAGCTCAGTCTGCTAACATTTTGATCAAATCTATTGCTCAGTCTGCTAACAATCTGCTAACATTTTGCTGACTGGGTATATTTGTCTCATACTTTAAAAACTTTTTAAAAATTATTCAGATAAGTAAAATGTACATATCATTTTCCAGATAGGAAACTTTTGCAACAAATGCGCAATTATTGTAAGCTTTCCATTCATAGCTTTTCACAATAATTACGATAAGTTGATTCTGCAAAATGCATATCTTTTGCTGAAGTAGAATTTTACAATTTATAAGTTCTAAATATTGACAAAATAATCACGCAAAGTTATGTAAAAAATAAAAAGTAAAAAGAATTTCTTACTATTACTTGAATAATAATTGTAAAATTTTATGCTGCAACGATTTTTAAAATAATTACAAAATTAATTTCTGAAATATATTCAGTAATAATTGTGCTAAGATGATTCTTACTAATGTTACAATTATATAGGAATTTATTTTAGCTACATGTTGTAATAATTAAATTTAGAATTATTGATTTAAAAATTTAGAAATATTGATTTAAAAATTTAGAAATAGAATTATTACGCAATATATTATACATTATATTTTAAAATTAAAATGAAGCTAAAATTTTTCTGCATGCGTTCCTATCTGAGTTATTGGTCGTAAAATATTCTATACATAATTTTACTATACGTAAAATGCAGATAAATTTATGTAGAATTGTAGATCATAAAAATATAAATCGCAAACACTTTATTAAAAAGTGTGAAAAACACAACTTAACACAATGATCGAACTACGTTAATATTTATAATAAATATTGAACTTTTACCCTTTTACGTAAATCTAAGATTCTGCTGAGTTGTAATATTTAGAGTCCGGACGTTCGGGCTCGATCCCGTGTTGCGCGCGAAGAACCGCTGTGTGCGAATGAGTCGAGTGCCCGCTAGAATGAGGTAACAATAAACGGAACGACTGCCGACTGCTATTGTTACCTCACTCTAACGAGCAGCCGACTCACTCGCACGCAGCAGTTCTCCGCGTGCGACACAGGATCGAGTCCAAACGTCCGGACTCTAGTAATATTATCTAACATAAGGTGCGTTCCGTTTCATGCATGATGCGCATAATGCATCATTTATCCTTCTTGTTCACCAAAAAAAAATAAACAAAGATAAATGATGCATTATGCACATCATGCATGAAACGGAACGCACCTATAGTATGCACGTATATACGGAGAACATCTTTTAGCGGATTATTTTTTCTAAAAGTATATAATGTTAAAATGACTTAGACTGCGTTTCGATATTCACTGCAAGTACTGAAAATCTATAATTTATATGACGTAAATAGAGATAGAAAATTACCGTCAGATTAAAAAATTACTGACACTACGGTAAAATTACGGTAAAATTGTAATTTATCGGTAATTTTGGTAAAATTCATTTTTTTATAATTATATGTGCAAATACTACAAATAGGCATATTTACAATTTGCGAACAACTTTTCTATCTCAAAGATGATTTAATAATTGGTCAAAATTATAAGTTAAATGAATAAA
>VBVR01002850.1:0-20245 GCA_011638315.1 Tetramorium parvispinum | reverse complement strand
ATGATGGCCATACCAGAAAAGATGGCCAACTGTATGCTGTAGCATATAGTTGGCCATCTTTTCTGGTATGGCCATCATACCCCGGTTTACCCTAAGGCTCCTGGTTCCTCGTCGATCATTGGAAATCGTGACGTCAGAAGCGAGAAATTACAAAAAGGTATTTGGATGAAAACACAGTAGGTCGCTTTAGCACACTTGTAAAATATACAGAACACTATTCTTAAAAACACTACTATATGTCAAATGAACATGATACAGGGCGTAGTGACATACATAACCAAACACACTAATACACATGTGATTTGACAATTCTGGAAAGAAATAGACACTGTGTCTTCTACGTTGTGTATTCCTTAGTAATCTTAGTTTCCTGTATATTTTACATGTATGCCGCAGCAATCTACAGTGTGTTTTCATTTAAATATCTTTTTATTTAACAGTACGTTGCAAAGATTTTCAATGTGTAATTTCTCACTTCCGATGTCACGTTTCAAGATGGCTGCGGTTAATACCCAGCCTTGAACAAAATAAAATAAAATAAGTAATTACTTTTCTCGTTTATAGAATGAATATTTTCTGTGTAAGCATATTCCTGGTTCAATAAAGTGAAAAATACTTATTTTCTCTTAAATACTCTTGTTTATACTATTTTTCTCTTAATTTTAATAGAATTCTTTTGAGGTCAATATAAGAGTAAAATCCTCTAAGAGGATTCTACGTATATAAAATTTTTTTTTGGATGTGATATTCAAACTTTGCGCTGTATAAAAAAAAGTATTAGTCAATTTGTAACAATACATGTTTAAGGATCGATTTATTCAACTTCTTGGTAAAACAACTAATAATTAAATCATACGTCTGAACTTGTCTAATTTGAAGATAAAAGACAGACGTATGATTTAACTATTAGTTAGCATACCAAGAAGTAGGAAAAACCAACGAAACCTTAATGAAATAAAAGTAGCTGTTATTATAAGTTATAAGTTCTATTAACTTGCTCTCTTTCCCTTTCTCTCATTTCCTCTCCTCGTTTAAGCTTTAAATTTTCCAATTAATTCTAAACATGCGATAAATAACTAACACCAACAATTACTGATAACTATCGCCGCGATTTACGTCGTGGCACTGCAAACTGTTAGATACTCGCTGCTACAGTGAAACAAAGTTTTAGGATCGAAAGTCGAGTGTAAGCGGCTTACCGTGGTAACAAGTCTCACGCTTCCGGGTAATTAATCAAATCTGGATCCGGCGCGGAAGGTAAACTTCAATGGACGAACGATACGTTGGCGCCCGTGAAAATATCTTAACCGCATGCGGAAACGAGAGTACAATCCGTCTAGACGACGCATTTAGCTTTCCAACTTGCGGTAACATGAAATACGATTTGCATCTGTGTATTCGATAGTATTCAATTAAATAATAAGAATAATTCATGTATTTTGGCAAACATAGAACATTTCTGAATAATTTGGTACACATTGATCCTCATCGATCTTTCGCTTCTTTGACATCTAATAAAATTTAATTTTTTATGAAGATTAACTCAAAGTATATTGTGAATTCTTTTCTTTATTTTTTCTATATTTTATTAATATATTATGATTTTAGTAATCTCATACAGAAAAAGATTTAATATGTATTTATTTATTTACTATTATAAGTATCTAAGTGTGATTAATTTTATAAAATTTTGTAAATCTTTTACATTGTTAATTTTATCACATTTTCGTAAAACTTGTTCTAAATAAATTCTCAGTACAAAATTTTTAATGCGCTAATTTTGCATTCGATCTCCAATTTCTCGCGATGAGGGAAAATCATCGCGTTAGTAATTCAAGAAGAGTGAAAGTGAAGGGGAAAGAAGGATTAGTACGCAGAATGTCTCGGCGAAACCGGGTTTCCCGGTTTGCTAGGCGGATTAAAACTGCAATTATACGAAAAGAATAGCCCCCGCTAAGAAACGGCCATTGAATGCGGACGTAAAATTAAAATAATTTAACTGCGATTCTGCGGCATCATCATTGACGGCTTAATTCACCCTTACAAAAGGAACGGAAAAAATAAAGGAAGGATAAAGGAAGACTTCTTTCTTCTAACGAATTAAATCCAGAATTCGGGATTCAGAATTCGTCCAGTGCGCGGGATAATATGAATCGTATTTGCATTAAATAAAGACAATGATGACGTGTGATGTAAGAAGTTAGATGAGATACGAACAGAATAATGCAAGGGATGACTTTCCTGAAAATACAAAAGGTAGCTTTCTACGAAAGGTGACGGATAATAGCAAAAAATTGAGATTGCGTCCCTAACCATTTATATTCAATTTCCATACATATCCAGTTCGATCGAGCTATTTCGAGCAGGAAGATAGAGAAGGGGGTAAAGGAAAATGCCTGCGAAGGGGTGTAATCTCGTGGGGGATGAGGCCACGAAATAAATGCGCGCGTCTCCGAATTTTCAAGCCAACTTTTGTCAAACCGGTCACGTACTCCATGACACTCGGCATATGAACTATCGGCTGACATCAAGCAGCTCGCCAGGCACCCGTAACTCCTATCAGAGCCACCCCCTCCTTCCCACACATACGCGCGCTCACACAAATGCACATTCTCCCCACGGCACTTTGCTCTCGAGGATATAAGCGGACGAAACGAGTTTCACCCTCAAAACGCTCGAGGGTAAGAACGGAGAGGGCAAAGCGGCGCGATCCGCGATTCCACGTAACCGGGGAAACTTAAACGAGATAAGTCCCGGCGGCCGCTATTTCTCCGCAAGGAACGAGAAAGCGCAGCGCTCGCGAAAAGTTACTCGCGCGAGTCGTCTCACTGGATGCAACGAGAAGTTACACGATCGATAGTGGTTTGGGTATTTTTTGATAAGGAAAACAGTAACAATAAGACGCAATAAGATTGCAATTACTTGTACGAGATACGCTTGCAGGATACTCGCTTTCAAATGTCACAACAATTGTTAATTCAAAATTTTGAGGTGATTTAGAAATACATAAAATACTTGAAATTACCTGACACATTTGGATAAATTACAGTTATTACTGTGTGATTATTATTACTCACGAAAAAATTCCATGTTTATATCTGATGATATTTAAATTTAAAAATAATTTACGAACTTATTCCAATTGATTTAGAAAACTTTCTTCATTTCCAACATTTATGAAGTTTTGTGATGCACGTGAAAAAGTAGATTATAGTCAAAAAATTTCAATCTTGCATAAAACGAAAAAACAATATCGTTTCATTGAAATTTCATTTCAGTTTAAAAATTAACAAGGAAAAGTGGACTTTGAGAGTCAAACGCGATTAGTTATACATGAGTTAACATGTTGTATAACATTTTACTATAAATTTAATAAAAATGACAAATCGTATGTTTCGGCTATACTTTAAGCCATATTCAGCAATACGATGATAGATAAATAAGTTTTCCAACAAGAGAAAGCATAAAATATTAAAAAATTGAATGTACAAAGATTATATAATTTTTAAAAGAGAATACCACAAAAATTCTATTAACATTCATAATTTACAAAAAACTAGAAATAAAAATTAGAACTAACCGGCAAAAAAGAACGAAATCCAATTAATAAAATTAAAAACGGAACGAAAACATTTGGGTAAAAGTCTTTCATTAACTAAAATTTTCACATTCTCTCAATCAAATAGTTACAATTGAATCTAAATTCTATAATGACTGAAGAAATTGTGTTCCTGTGGATATGGCAGCGACGTTCTGAAATTCCGATTTTTTTCTCACATAGAATGTCCCATGTCGCAATTTTTGCAGAATTTTATATCTGCGTTTTTCTTGGAACTAATTGAGAGAGTCTTTATGAGTTTTAATAAAGTTTCCAAGTTTGTTAATATTATAGTATAGGATAATCTGATATCTAAATCTTTAGTAAGATTCTTGAATTTTTGAAATGACCGAGATGTACAGAATCATGAATTAAGGAAATTCATTATTCTCTGTAGTATTAATATCATTCTACTTATATGTTCGTTTGTTAAATAAAAACTTTAGTCTATTATTAATTGTATTAGAAATGAAATTTAAGAGATAATTATTATTCAACAGATTTTTCACAAATATCGCACCGAATTCTCAGGTCAATCGAGACGAGATAACCACGAGAGAGGCGTTTCGGAGTTTCAGTTGTCCGCATTTGGGAGTTGTTAGTAATCGAGCGAAGGACGGTCCATTTAGAGACAAGGATAAACATAGTGGTAGTAGTAGTAGGAGAGAAAAGGGATCAGGCAAGTATAGAGATGGAGAGAAAGTCCCAAGCCTCAGAATCGCTCATTTTGGAAAAGCCTTAATGCAATCTAGACTGGGATCAGCGCGTTCCACCCGATGCATTCAACGACTCGTCGTCGTCGTCGTCATGGTCGTCGTCTTCGTCTCTGCACCCGTTTGACAGAAGCCGATACATTCCATGCGACATCGCGACTGTCGTCCCGCTCTACTCGTCTCGTCGCCTCTTATTTATTGCCGCGGGATTCGAAGCGAGCCGGACAAACGGATCGATGGCCCGACGAGAGAAAGAGAGAGCCGCGGCTCGTCTTGACTAATCGTTTTTTTATGACTGGTAAAATATCACCACGGACACGCACACCTGTACGCGCAGGCATATTCTCGCTGATGCGTACGAGAGCGAGAAGCGAAATGCGTTGCATCGTTGCATCGACTCCGATTTTCCTCGGCTCCGACATTCTGGAATCTTCGTTTCCTTCCTGCGATCGCCTCAGCGATCTGCTTGGAGCGTGCTCACTGTTGAATCGAAGTCTCGAGACACCGGGAATGGAATTTGATCGCCGTGGAACCTTTTTTTTCTGTTTCTTCTATTTTTGTTTACGCTCTTGACTCTTCGATGTCTTCACAATGAACGTAACGCTTTCGCAGCATTGATTTTTTAGTGTTTGATCAGCATACCGACGGTATAATATTCATCATTTTCAAGCAACTCTTTTATGCGCGCAGTATTGTATCTTTTATTTTTACCATATGTATTCCTTTATTTCTTGGAACCGAAGAAAAGAACGACCCCCGGGATTTTCGGGCGGACGCCTTTGAGACTTGTATAACAATGCGAGATTTTGTACAATGTAAAGCCCCTTTGACGATCATACGTTGGTCTCTCCTACGAAAGCATGTGACAAATGAAGGAGCTGGAATACATTACGTGCGGTTTATTTAAAAGATATAGACGGTAAAGATAATAAGAAGACGGCATAGATGAAAAGCCGAAAGCGATTACAGAGAGGAAACGAAGATTCCAGAATGTTGGAGCCGAGGAAAATGAAGTCGATGATTTTTATTATTTTAAATATTGTCTTTTCATACACTTTCTTTGAACTAATTAAATTCGAAAGCAAACGCAATAATATCACATTTCTTCTTTGTGATAAGAAAATTTTCCGATTTACGTCTCACTTTTCCAATGTTTTCGGTTGCCTTTTAGAAGAGCCATCTCGCGCGCGCAGGAACGCGTTAAAATATGTAAAATATACTGCAGCCCATGATGTCTCGTAAAAGGACGCGATAAAAATCGAACGATCCATTAAATGCTCTTCGTTCCGGTAATCGTTTAATCAACGTCGTAGGGCCATAATCGTGCTCGTAGTAGCGCTCCGCATCTTCACTATAAAATCGGTATAAAGTCGCATAAAGGTCCATCGCCAGCCTCCTAATTTCTACGGATACAACCACTACTAAGGTTCCGGCAAATATATATATTTTCCAAGACGATCCACCATTGCTCGAGCGACTAACAAAAGTGACAACTATGGCTTCTCACGATGCAATCGTTTTTACGAGTACGATCGACAAAAAGGTATCAGAAGACTACAGAAGACACGATACGACGTACTAAATTTATTAATAAAAACGTTTCCACGATACGTCTGTAGAGGATCTTTGGAATCGTAAAAGGCAAACGTTTTCAGCATTTCCAAGCGAAACCAATCTGTTTTGATGCGCTGGAAGCTGTACAAAGTATTACATCCTGATTGCTCCTTGTTCTTCCGCGTCTCGATTACTTGTTGTTAACAAACAACAATCGCGACAATGCGGCGCGGAGAGTCGTTAGAAAAATGATATGCGAGCCGATGACCTTTGATCGTCGCGCTTTGGAGACATCAACGCAAGTGGAGGAGGGAACATTGAGCCACCAGAGGAGAGAAGTGAAGGCGATCTCCAGATAACGAGACGTTCAATCTCCAGGCAGGTGAAAAGAATCAAATCTCAGACGACGTTAACACGCTGTACCGAACTGCCGCCGAGGCTGCCGTGGTCCGAGGTGTAGAGGAAAGAACGGAAAAGAGAGGCGGCGAGAGGAGAGAAAGAAAGCACGATGGTGGGAGTTGTCTTTACCAGAACAGGGCGGCAGCGGGAGAAGGCAAGATGAAGGAAGAGAGAGAGAGAGAGAGGAGAGAGGTGTCCGAACAAATAGAAACGTTCTCCTCGCTCGGCTCGAGACTGCCCTGTGAGGTCGCCGGCTACATAGCGCTGTCGTGTAAACACGCGCTAACTGCCTTCTCTCGCCGACGCCGGCCGTCGTCTCTCCGTCCCCGGCCACCTCCGTCGCGCGTTCCAAGTTCCTGCCTATCGTGCGGGCGACCACCGCGGCCGCCACCATCGTCGCCGGCCGATCTCGGCCGTGCCGCCGTCTCCGCACTCCTCCATCCTCACGACGACCAGCTCTTGACCGTCTCGTCGAACTCGTAAACGACTCACTTTGACGATCGCTCGACGAGGCTCGTAACGCCGCCGCCGCCGCGCTGCCTCTGAGCCGCTCGCTCGGAGCGTTCGTCAGATGCTCCTCGGGCGATCGTACCGAGAGGCATTCCCTCGTTTTGTAGGAACGATTGCCTTATCCACCGTCGTTATCTTTCGCGACGCAATGCCGCGCTCGCCGTGGCACTCGCTCAGCGCCACGCTCACAGTTCCTCGCTGCGAATTCCAGCGATCGCTATCAGCGGCTTTGCGCTAATCGCGGACAGTAATGAACGAGGTACTTTACACTTTCTGGATTTCAAACGTATCTATAAAGGCATCTTAGCACCTTCCAAGTATCTGCTAATGTTAATGATACGTGTTAAGCCTTATAACTTTTCAATCGTTGCTGAAACTTTTCATCTCTCCGACAGCGAGGTGATTACATGACGATTCCTCTCTCTCTCTCTCTCCCTCTTCCTTCGACGAAGGAGGTCGAATTACCTACGTTGGCAAACATGTACCTCGATAAATTCTCATCGGACATACCGCGTCTTACCGGCTCGCTCTCGTGAGAAACAAAGATGGCCGTTGATACGGCCATACGCGAGAAACGGTGCGTTTTGTGTGCCCGGTCGATTAGCGTTGCGGTGCGAGTTGTTTCGCTTCCTCGTTAATAAGAGAGCTTGTAGCTTAGCGTTTCCCTTCCTTCTTCGCGCTCGCGCTTTCTTGCCTTCCCCCTCCCCCCCCCGTCTTTTTCACCATCGACTAAACGCGCGATTCGAGCCACACGCATAATCTTCTCATGCTTGAACTCGAATAACTCCGCGGACACGGTAGACAATGCCTCCGCTGTTTCTGCGTGGGAGTATCTTCTCATTCCTGGACGCGCGCGCGCGAAATGTCGAGGCATGTTTCGTTGTGCGTGTGCATGCGCGAGCGAGAATCCCCATCGGCTTCGTCTGCAATCGCGGGATATCAATCATCGGCGACGCGGTGTCGTGGCGCGGGTCGGATATCATTCGTGAAAGTTAATTGACTTCGCGCGCGGCATTAATCTCATTAAACGGCCTATCCGCATACAATATGAAATCAAACTCGGTGAAGCCGAGTGTGGGTAAGAGATCTCGATCCCTCGGGCGAGAAGGCATTAATACCCGTTACGATCCCTCCTCACGGACGGTGTGCGTCGGTGTTGCTCGCCGCGAATGCATATACGGGGCCCCCAATCGTTTTGCGCTGCGACGCAACCAGCAAAAGTCGATACAACGAGGCGCGATTCGATCGTGTGCAGCCCGTGTTCTTCGCCCCCCCCCTCCACTCCGCGCACTGTCCGCTCTCGGAACCATCCGTCCCTTCATTATTTACGTCTTGATTTATTATAATCGAAGCGCGCTCGCGTACCTCCGTTTGATCCATACCGAGGTAAGACTCCCGTTTCTCTTTTTCTCGCCCTTTCCTTCTCCCTTTCTCGACTCGCTCTCTCATTCTTCTCCCCTCTCTCTCACTCTTTCTCTCTGCTCGTTTGGAGACAATCCTTCTTGCCTGTGTATTTCTCCTTCGCGCATGTCGCTCGGCTGCGGGAGAGAAGCGAGAACTGAAAGAGCGTGGACCACGAACAAACGCATGCCACTTAGAAGCCGTATTTTACGTCAAACGTCGCCAGGTTAATCGATCCCGTCTCATCCTTTCGCACCGCGTAATTTTATCTCTCGTTCGCGTCGGGACAGGCGAGAACGACCGTGGAATTTCTTGACTTGTATTAACCCTGTCCCTCAGTGACGTAGTCGTGAGCCGCGCGACACTGCCACCCTCGACGCGACCTGCGAGCTCCGTAGACTTGGTATACTAGACTACGTTGTTTGGTACAAGAAGTGTCCCCAAATCAGAGAGAGACGACATGTTTTGTGCCCCAAACCTCTCTTTATCTCTCAATACCTGTTCCACCAAGCAATAACCACTTGCTTTCCCCCCACCACATTTTCAGGCAAAGATAGAATAGTTTCAACAGCACCTATTTCTTTCTATTTTGAAGACACGTTCTCACAATGTATTATGTACTATGGCGAGAACTCAGCTCGGACGGGGAGAAATTTCGGCGCACGATTCCCGGGCCCTCTCGTTCGCGGTATCGTGTCCACTTAATTGGACCTGCTTGCGCATCTTTAATCGGCGTCTTTCATCCTCCGTTAATGATTCCGCAACTCCGAGAACGACGGCGAGACGACTAACTACGCTACTGTACCGAATCAAATCATTGCCGTTATATCTATAGGATTTTTTTATGACTGCCACACCTCCGAAACATGTAGACAGAAGGATTCATCGCGACGACAGATAGCCAATATCAAGGTGTGGCTGCGAACCGAAAGGATACCGTCGTGCGTGGCCTTTATCGCGATATCTCGCAATCAAATTGAACCGGCTACCGAATTAAATTGCGGAACGCGGGTCGGGCGGTAAATCTTCGACGGAAAGCGTCTCGTTACGATGCCCATGCTACACGTCGACGCGCAGGTGTGAGGAAAAAAAAACGGGCATTAGGAGGCAACGACACGCCGGCTAGATATATTAGCTGCCGGCAATACGTCATTGGGCGAATCGTCCCGGACACGATAATAAAACAAGAGCGGAGCGATAAGATGACTAACGCGCTGGTTAACGCGAATTTATTTATTAGCCACATGGCCGGAGTTTATTATCTAAATTGAATTAGCGCGCGCTAACCGTACCGCGGGATGCGGCAAAAATGCATGCCACGGGAGGCAGGCTCTCTTGAAAAGCTACACGATTGATAGCTTCGCGTTCGAACGCGGCGGTGCTCGCCCCCGTGCATTCGAGATCGAACAATTTGTCGTCGTGTAAACGTAACTTTGTGCAGCGGCCGATCACCGTAGTCGCCACAGTCAGCCCGTGAAATTGTACGCCCGACGTTTTGCCAATCGGTTTCTCTCCCGTCGACGTTTACGAGCGAATTAACCGCGAGTAACGAAGGGGTGCGACGGGCGCGAGGCACGCTGCATTTCCGGTTCCCGTCTCGCTGCTCGTCCCGGAGAATCCAAGTTAAGCGACGATGTTTACGTTCTAATATCCAGGAATAATTCGTTTAAAATTCTGTCGTTGTCTTGCTTGTCGGTGCACTTGGAAATATTTAACAATAATATCAGATTGTAATAGCAGACTCTAATTTAATCGATATAATAAAATAAAATAATTTAACACCGTTTTTTAACGCAGAGCTAAAGCTGGTTGATGGACGCTTTCATTTTAATAACAAATTATTATTATTCTTACAGACACGTTGATTTCGGCCATTTTCAGTGTATTAATTTCTCACTTACGTGTCTTTACAAGAAAAAGTGTTTATAATAATGTGCCGTATTACAATTGTTGTTGTTTACACTGTTAAACTCGTGTTTATTCAAATTATATTCAATTTGAGTCATTTTTAATTATTCCATAGGTCGCCACTTCTACTCAATATTTCATTAATTCTGACTAAAAGGAAGGAAAAAAATTTTAACTAACATGGAAGTTAAATTAGACAAATTAACAACATATTGAGTGAGGTTTACTCAATATGTCGCTAATTTTATCTCATTGTTTTAGTTAAATTAACCGAATATTGAGTAGTAACACAGGCGACTTATAGCAAATCAGAGTGTACAATCAGTATCTTATAGAGTGGGTTAAACAATTTGTGAACATTGTATGAATGTCATATAGCACGTTGCTATGATGCTGGCAGTCATTTTTCAAAAGTAAAAATATTTATAAAATTATTTGGTGTATCCACACATATTTTTCGATAAAATTAATAAATAATAATTTAACTACAATTACTTATATTCTCTTAATTTTTTCTGATTAAAAGAATATAATTCTATTTGCTGAATTGCATTCCAAAAAGTCCGTCTCTCTCCGGTAGAAGAAATACTGTCACCTTTTTTTACACGAAACTATTATATTTCTGTGAAAGAGTACTCGATGCGAGACACTACCGCATTTCTTGATGAATACCGTCTACGTCGAATCGTTAAACGTCACGATCGACCGTTTCGCGATCGATTCCCACGTTCACGGGGATTCGCGTGACCGCGACATAGATTATTCGATTTTATGTATTTTTT
Organism: Tetramorium parvispinum; assembly: GCA_011638315.1. Lineage (NCBI taxonomy): Eukaryota > Metazoa > Arthropoda > Insecta > Hymenoptera > Formicidae > Tetramorium > Tetramorium parvispinum. Next base: position 9,380 of record VBVR01002850.1, on the reverse strand, counting down.
GAATTGGCAACCGCGAAAGAAGGAATCAACGTGAAAGGGTTACAGAGTAAACCAGAGGCCCTTTCGGAACATTTAAAGGGTTTATGGGCCACGGATGGATGCGCTGGCCGCCCACAGAGGGCTTTCGAGCGGTCTCCGTTGAGAGCGGAAAGATGTAGGCAGAGAGACGAAAACGAAACAACGATAGAGCGCGAAGACCGTGGGCAAGGGAGGGAGGAGGCGGAGGAGGACGGGAGGTGGAAGGGAGAAGTCAAAGTCAGTTGTCGGAGATTATTAGGCGGCCGACATAAAACGTGCTTAGGTGCGATTTAATATTTCCAGCTACGAGCATAAAATCTGACTCTATCGAGTCTCGTTCATGGGAGAGAAAGAGAGAGAGAGAGAGCGAGAAAGGAGGTGAGAGAGAGGGAGAGAGAACGGAAGGACGCAAAGGGACCACGGAGTATTTCGTTTCTTACATTTCTTTGTTGACGCCGACATCATGGAGAGTCTACCGCCTCCTTCTCCCGTGTAAACTCTTACTTCTTTCATCGCGTAACGAGTCTTGATTACTCTTAGAGATTGTTTTCGCAAATTCATTTCGGTTCGCGCGCACCGCGTAGGAGGTCCGTGGAAATCCATTCGCCGGCCTTTCATAGGCTTCGATTTCATTTTATAATGGGAAAACGTTCTATGGCAGCATCTGGCCGACGACCTCGCTCGGCCCAGACAGTAATAATTTGTCATTACTCCATGCACGTGCGCATCCGCATACGATATTTCTCGGAAATCTAATTCCAACGTTTCCAATTTAACGAAATAAACAAAAGGCCAATGGGAGGGAGAGGGAGAAGGCTGTGAGATGGTAAGGATGAATCGTTGGAAAAACGTCAATGATTTCTCTTCGGGAGCTCGTTCGGAAGCCAGATCCGTTCAAAGAAACGCGAGTGGATACGAACGGAACCTCATTCGGATTAGAGCTGTCCAAGGACAACGGATGGGTCTTTCTCTTCCCGCGAGGCGATATCGGTGGGATAAAGCCGATTGATTTCGCCCCTATAATGGGAATTCGCGAAGTGGATCCCCATCCACGTTATTTCGAGAAAGCGACTCCGGATAGTGTCAGTCGCTTTTCGTCTCGTATTTTCTCGTTTTCCAGCAAAGCTAGCGGTTACGTCTGTATGATATTTTTACTCCATTTATTATTTTTTATATATTTTTCATTCAACTTTTATTTAGCGGTACAATTACTGTTTCTAATTAAAATTAATTTCTTTGCAGTTTCAATTGTAACACTTTCTAGAAGCTGCAATTATCAGGTGTTTCTTTTTTTTCTCTCTCTCTCTTTCTCTCTCTCGCTTGATTGTTCTATTAAATGTTTGCGACGCGAACCGAGACAAAAACAGATAAAAGACAGTTTCCCGCCAATCTACGATATAAGAGAACGATCTTCTTTTGTATTTCTATTTTTTGTCATCACACACTTTAAAAAAAAAGAAACAGATTATCTTAAGTGCTCTCGCACTGATTAAGATCCATTTCATTTACCAAAGATACGACTTTACTCTTAGATCCTCTTTATCGGGTCTTTATATATAAGCTCGTTATCATCTTTACGTAACTCCTTAACGCGCCGTATTTGTTTAGAATCCTTACGGAACTCTTTCCCAAAGGCAGAGTCCGTCGACATGTCGCGTCGCGTCCCGGAGCGTGGGGCGATTTGAGATGCGGCGCGATAACCGGGCGGGGGAGGGGAGGGGGTGACGCTCGCGGGTGGAGTTTACTGGGCGTAGCGAGAGAGAGAGAAGGCCGGGCTTCTCGGGCCACTCTGTTGTTCTGGACGCTACGGAGATTTTATAGGAGCGTAACGCACCAGCGGCATTGTACGCGCCGCTCGACGTCATAATGATTATAATTGCCTTTGCTATCTTTAATGTCCTGGAAGCGGGTAATGGTAGCAACTATTATGGCCGCTCGTATAACCCGCCGCCGATCTTGATATCCCCACTTAAAGTTCGCCATTTCCAACGTCCACCGGATATCTTCCTCCGGGCTTATCGCCGGCGAATCGAGCCTGCTCCGATTTTCGTTCTCGTCAAGAGCTCGTATTCGTTGTCTGTTTGAAGCTGTTCATTGCCAGCTTACGAGCGCCTTATATACTTTTATATTAATATTAACCCTCTTTGATCGCGTACGCGTATATATGCGCGCTCAAGACACTCTACGTCCGAAAAAAACTCGTATAAAATAAAATTCCTCGTCGTCATAATTGCATCACACTACATTCCGCTTTAACGATCTCTCAAATCCTTTGAAAGAGCAAATACGGCCATCGAAGGAAACGACCGATAAAATTTTTATCTCGCTTCGCACGTTTGTCGTTCGAGCGAACCTGCCGCAGAATTTGCGCAGTCAAGCGAATTGGCCTGTCGGGGAATTATTTAATAATAATCCGACTTGAAAGAACTCCCTCCCCCTCTCTTCCTCTCTCGAAGGACGTAAATTTTCAATATTTTCAAGTACATATTTCGCGAGAGAGATTTCAATCTTAATTTATTTCTTAATCAAACATATTCATAATGTTATAAATATTGAATTTTACATTGAAACATTACGAATAGATATTAATTATATCCTAATGCAGCACTGAAGCAGAAAATCTTGTAAGATTAATCAAATATTCTAATTATAATAGGAATTCTGGTAATTCTATTACAAGTTATAAAGTATTGAGTTCTATTAATAATAACCAGAATATTTGATCAATCCTACACAATTTTTTGATTTGTCCATTTTTAACCAGAATTTCTTTTCAGCGAGAAGACGGCAAATAGATATTAATTAAATCCTAATTATATCTTAATGCAGAAGTTGGTTATTAAATAAATAATTTAACATCATCATCAGCGTGACGAGAGTGCCGTGTGTCTCCGCGCGATGTCATTTCTTCATGGTCGTCCCTATATTGCTATCTAGTGTCTCGATCTTGAAACTCAAAAGGAAAAGTCAGAGCGCATTACATAAGGCTGCACCCGCTTCCGTTTCGCTCGAGACGCACCCTTGAAAAGCCGGTTTACAGCCGGAAGTTGATCCCTCGCGTTCGCGGGGGCGGACGCGACGCGACGGTAATTGTCCGCGCGACGCTTTTCAAAGTACACGGAACCACCGCCAATTATGTAATTAAGATAATAAGTCGGCGAGCGTAGGTCCAGATTTGACATTCCCCTCCTTGTTTCCATCAAGCGAGACTTAACGCGCACCTTTGAAAAGGGTTTACAATCGAAAGTTGATTCCTTGCGGGGGAAGGAGGAGATACGCCGCGATGGTATATTGTCCGCCCGATGCTTTTCAAAATACACGACTAATTATGTAATTAAGATAATTAGTCGGCGAGTGTAGGTCCAGGTTCTCTCCCCTCCCCCCTCTCTGTCAGTGAAGGCTTAGCGCGCACCCTTGAAAAGAATTTACAGCCGAAAATTAATTCCTCGCGTCCGCGGAGAGATGGATACGTCGGAGTATATTGTCCACCCGGTACTTTTCAAAGTACACGAACCCACGATCAGTTATGTAATTAAGATAATACGTCGGCGAGTGTAGGTCCAGGTTCGACGTTCTCTCTCCCTCTCCTCTCCCCCTCCCCCTCTCTGTCTCCTTCAAGCTTCCTTTGGCGAACCGTATGGAAATCTTACATCCGTCTCAGAGAAGCGTGAGATGTATTCCTTAAAAAAAATCTTGTAATGTTGTGCGTGTATATAACATACAAAAGATTTTTACAGTAACGGTTTTTAGTATGTCGCGAATACCTATTTCTGCTTCTATTTATTGCTCTTTCACGTCACGAGTACAAGATGATCGACGTTCTTTATTCTCTAACCGGAAGAAAGCGAACTATCTCAATCTCTGCCACGGTGTAAAAAGTCGCGCATCGATAATCGTTGCTCGTAAAGCTAGCGACGTGTGCCGCGCTAAGTGCTCGTGCGAGAGAGAGAGAGAGAGAGAGAGAGAACTCCTCGTGCTCTCCACATTCGTCTCCTCTATCGCGTTTCGCGTCTCGAGGTCGTAAAATTCATCGCGCGATGGTCAAGAGGCCAGAACGAGGAAGAGTTAGAAATCGGTTCGACGATCTTCACATCCGAGGAGCGCAGTTCATGACACGTTCGCGATAAGTGTCCCACTTCCCCCCCCCCCAACCGTATTAATATTCAACGAGATATTCTTCAATGAGCTCAGAAGTCAAATTTATGAATTGGCCATCATTTATTACGGCTATACAATTATTAAAGTAAAAAAAACCGCAAACGTGCCCGTGGTGCCGACTTATGTAACGAGCGAATTGACAGCCCTGACAGTCCCGAGTGTCGAGGGGAAATGATTAAAATTCGATGATTAAAATTTTCAAGGAATCACTCTGTTCATCGAACGCGATCATTACCGGACATTCTTACCGGCGCGCATACCGTGTGCATACACCTCGGTCGCTATAATCACGGCATCTTCGAGTCCGTTAACGTTACTAAGCACGCGTACATCGATCATCGGCAAAGTTGGCTCTCCCCGTGGCTTGCCCGGGACGAAAGTCGTCCGATCAACCGGCGGTCGTATCAGGAATTATTATTCACCGGCCGTCAGTGGATGAGAGAAGGAGAGGGCGGGGCTGCGGCGCATGCATCATCGAGAGCAAATTCCGTTGCCCCGTCTTTATTTTACCACGGTAGTGAGGTACACACGGGCGGCATGTAGGATACGAGCGAGTGAAAGAGAGAGAGAGAGAGAGAGAGAGAGAGCGCTGCCCTTCTCCCCTGATCCTCACGTGGCCGCCGTCAGTCCGCTTAACTGTAGATCAATCAATATACCTCGCTTGAACCCTCAGCCTCTATGCTCTTCGTCCCCCCCCCCTCTTCCCTCGCCTCTTACTTCGTCCTCTCCCTCCGGCTGCCCCTAACGAGCTCATCGCTCGTGTAGCCAAAGAAAAAACACGAGAAAGTGGTACAAAATGGCCCTTGAGAAATGCTGTCCGTCCATCCGTTCGTTTCTTCGTTCCTTCGTTCCCTACGATACGCTCGTTGCCTCGTCTCATCAAGGGTGGCGGAGACGGCGATCGACGATTACGAGCGAGAATGAAAGGGTTGTCGCGAAAATTGGGCGAGAGGTACGAACAAATTTCTTTCTCCTCGCTCTCGCTCTCTCTCTCTCTCTCTCTCTTTCTCTCTCTTTCATCGATTAACTTCGATTAACGATCCGCTGCACGTGGTAGCGATCGCCAGGCACCTGCCACTGCATGCTGAGAAACCGCCCGTTCTACACAGCTGTATATGCTCTCGCGCGCCGTGCGTGCATACTGCACATATTTCGTTTTGTCGCCATACATCTCGTGCGCGCAGCATTTTTTCCCGTGACAGGCGTCGACATTTACGTCTTCACATGGGCGTTGCTGCTTGACGTATTACTTTACATTTTTGCGCCGAGCGGGCATTGTGTTACTTTCATTAATTATATCGTTCCCAATAAAGCGGGGAAACCGTGAAGTAGGACGAATGATTAATTTGCCGACAGTTAATTAGCCTTCTCATTAAAATGTAAATACTTTATTGATTTAGGTATAAGAAAGTTTTGATATCGAGAAAAAAATGTAAGGAAACCAAATGAGATTATCGACTGAAGTCCGAGCACGTAACATGTCGCAACTTTTGCGACTATTAATAAAATGTAAATACTTTATTGATTTACATGATAAGAAAGTTTTGATATCGAGAAAAAAAATGTAAGGAAACCAAATGAGAGTATCGACCGAAGTCCGAGCACGTAATATATCGCAACTTGCGACTACTTTTGTTTTACTGTTTACTCTCATAATCCGCTGGCAGTCTAGGCGGAAAACTAGATGGGCTAGACGTTGAGCGTAAGGCGGCGTATTAATTATAATTCGCCCTTGGGGAGAGATAGTGTTGCGAAACACCGCGCGATTAGTTGAATGAAATTTATCGTCAAGCGGCAAACGTGTGCGAGTCCGAGTCGAGTCGACTTGAATTGCGAAGAGCGGAAAGAGTCGGAAGAGGAAAAGGGAACGAGTCCCATAGTTGCTTGTTCGAATGAGCGTTTAAGGGATGTAGAAAGCGCCGGAGAAAAAGAGGATAAGGAGAGAGAGAGAGACACTAGGAGAAGAGAAAGCGAGGGTGTACGGGGCTCATATTATAAAAGCAATTAGGAGGTCTCAGATTAGATATAGCACATCGTACATAACAAATATGATAATACGGGCCGCCAGCCCGAAGGGGGTTTGGCTTTCGTATGGTCGGCCGAGGGTTTCGGGTTATGAGGCAGGTTAAACGGAATCATTAATAATCGGAGCTAACTAATCTGCCTGTCGCTATGAGCACACTTGTTTCACTCCTGTTTTTATTACCACGCCGCAAGGTAACGTTTTATTCTCCCGATCGGGACGAGGGGAGCATTGCGAGGGGCGGCAGGGAGGAGAGAAGTATTTGCAACGATTATAAATGCGCGCGCGACACAAAAATGTTGATTGTTGCTTAATTACATCGAATTGTACTAACCGTTACGACTGACAAAAAGATCTTATCGTGTATGCTTCTCAATTATAAGTATAATTCGATAATGCTACATTGCGTGGAATGGAAATGTATTCATCATTCGTGCAGATGTCCCGTCGTTACGTGTATGCAATTTCTGCAAATATCGCATAAAGAGGGACGCACGCCCCGTACGTCGAAGTGTATTATTTTTCTTGCATATTGCGACGAGATTTATTTATTTATTTATTTTTTATTTCTTTCTGTTTCAGTTGTACGAGCTGGACAATACCGTTGAGCGGAGGATGTTTCTCGATAACCTCTTCAGTTTCATGCAGGAAAGAGGTGAGTCTATCAACGGAATAATAATTACCCCGATGTATTCGATGAAGCGATCTAACGTGAAAATAATGCATGATGCTTGGCGTTATGCCTGTGAAAAAAGCGGCGAAGTAGCATAGTGGAGTTTATATTACGAATATTAGTCGTTTTTCTCCGCGATACAAAGACTCTTCCAAGATAAAAATTTTCTCAAGGAGCCATTCTTACACTTAGAAAAAATGTAGTTACTTTTGGTTTCTCAACCATAATTTTACAATAATATTTCTAACGATAATTATGGTTAACATATAGTTAAATTAATTATATTTCGTGTTAAAAATATTATAAAATTGTGGTTGAGGCAAAAAATAACAATATTTTTCTCTCAGTGCACGAGATTCTTTTATTACTTGCCAACTTTGTGGAGATGAAAATAGACCGCGAATATTTTGCAGGTCCAAAAATAAGAAAACATTAAGTACAAACTAAATCTCATATTTCATTTAATGTACTCGTAATCCCTTATACGTTTTATCATAATCGCGCGCTATTCTTATCGATTCGCACTTTTAGAAAAATATACCAAAGTCGATTAAAAGAAGCTTGAAAGAACAGACGGCGTAGGCGGGCGTTCATTTCCAAAGAGAAAGACATTCCGCAAATTTGTTTAGATCCGCCGTTTGAATTTGTCGACCGTTGAGAAAGATACACACATGCGTGACTGGCGCGACCCGCATCTCGTTTCCTGCACACGTGGATTTTCGTAGCCGGTAACGTCCGACCGAGCGTCGTAAACGTCCACGTGGTTAAAAGGTTCGATAACACGTTGCATCTGCTCGGCACCGAAAGCAGCACCGAAATTAGAATCGACGAGCGAAGCGGAACAACGCCCGTGAAATCGCACATTTTCTCACGCGTGCGCGCGCGTCTTTCACACGCGCGACAGGCCAGACGCTGACTCGAACGCGCATTCGGGATATTCGTAATTAGCGCAATCGCGGCTCTCCCCCCCCCCCGAATCCGCGGGGCTCTTTGGCGCTGCCGCTACGTGGGCGCGACGCGCCCGTCGTGAAATCTTTCAACGAGTTACAGAAAGGAGATTGATCCGCGGCGAATCGCGGGCCCGAGCGTTAGACAGTGAACCGGAAACGTCGGGGACTCTAATTATAAACATGGCGACTCGTCCATCAATCAAGCCCGCCAGTGATGCGTCAGTGCTTCTGTTCTTTTCCCTCTTTTTCTCCCTCTCTCTCTCTCTCTCTCTCTCTCTCTCTCTCGCGCCCTCCGTCGGTTCTCCGCGAGGTTTGTGGCGCAACTTTGCGTCTGAGACGATGCTATTATTATGCCTACCTCCCTAGCGATAATTAGAGTAGATTGGATCAACATATCTGTCCGTCTCTTTCCAGTCGTCCCTCCGTCGGACGTCAGTATTTTATGAACGGTCATTTGATACGATAAAGAGCTGCTGAGGTGCTAAATGATCGTTCGGAAAGCGATAACGTCTGGCATTGACGGACTCTTATATAACGCGTGAAAACCGATTAACCTCAGCTGCATCGTTGGATTCGCAAAAAATATCGATACAGGATTTTCAAACGCAAAAATTTTCGAGGATCGAATCAGCTGAAACGAGAGACGAACGTAGAATAACCGGGGGATGAGATATCACGAGGATACGCAAGGCAACGAATAGCATCGTTTATTTCGCGGGTTATTATACTTCATGAATGATAATAACGAGTCGACGATCATAAATCCTCGAGGCGATCAATGCCGATTGATCTTTCGATTCGCTCGTAACGCGGTTCGATTAAAATCGCGCGGCGAAGGGAGAAGAAAAAAAAAGAAGCGGAGGAGGGAGAGAGAGAGAGAGAGAGAGAGAGTGCGTATCTCGATATCTCGCGGGTAAAAGCTCGGACCACGAACGTGGGCAGAGGGACCCTGGTCGGGTCCCGGGCCCGGGCCCTCCCGCGGGCTGCGTTATTGTGCCGACGCGCGGCTGCCCCACGCATGCAATAATTCAACACTAACGTAACGCATAACACCTCACTACGTCCGTGGATATAAAAGACCATTCATCATATTCGGGTATATTAGTCCAGCCACCACCAATTTGTGTTTGCTATCATCGCACTTCGGCTAGACGCTCGGCTTTTTAGATATACAAACGCACGGACAAATTAGCCGATTATCGCCTTCTGACGGCAGCAATCCCCGTATCTCTTTACACGTGCGACCAGCCTCGCGCTTTCGCAACAAAAGTGGCATTTTTCTTCTGCGCGTCGTTTAGACTGTGTGTATTTAAAGAAACTTTATCAGCAACGTCAGTAACAAAATAATTATACTTATCTACGCAATATCTATATACTTGCATATCTATAGACCTGCAAATATATATAATGATCTACATAATTATCTATATATATACATATATATAGATCTACAAGTGCATATAATGATCTACATAATTATCTATATATATATATATATACACTCCTCAAAAAAATTAAGGGGACACCCGAAACTTACTCAAAAAGTAGGCAAATTTCA